>CAOJBK015613923.1:0-12221 GCA_948294925.1 Codiaeum variegatum
GAGAACATTTATCTCAATACATCACTAAGTACAACCATCATATGCCATATACCTCTACATGGCTAGTAAAAGTATGTAAGTAGTAACAAACTACATCCACCAATATATTAGATAAATTTCACCTCAAGTCAAAGGACTATATGCATAACCATGACCTAGACGATTAAATATTGACTATGGTAAAACCCATGTATTCATCATCTAACGTCATCAGTTCAACTTACTTATCACATGAGAGTCTACATGTTATGATGATATCACATGTCTATAGCATGAGACTAACTACCTCCATTACCATAAGTATCACATACTTATCATGGATGACAATAGCGGTGATGGTCTTCCGAATTATTAATGTCCCAATCGACAATTCTATGACCATAAACTTATTTTATAGCATTATGACATCAAGAACCTGTCACTCATGTTCTTAACTTTTTAAGAATAGATTCTCATATAAAATGCTAATGGAACATATATAAATTATAATAAATGTGGAATTCATTTAAATAAAATATATATTTTATTGCCATTGGGATTCAATTATTACATTTAAGGTCTAACAAAAAGATGATGAACAATGGTTATACTCACATCACTTAGGAAAAGATGATCTACCAACTAGCTTATATACCCATAGTCTCCATTTTTTCCTTAAAAATGAGGAGGATAATTGGAAGCTTGTCTTGTTGACATATTGACTATTTGATTAGTTAATTAATCAACTAGATTAAGTCTTATGATTCCTCAATTTTGCACCTCCACAATCACTGGTCACCTCTAAAATCACTGGTCACCTCATGGCTCTCAACTAGACTTAAAGGTTTTGGAATGGAATAGGGGTCAAGGGGGCTAGCGCCCCTTGCTGCATTTGGGGCCCCTAGATGAATATTTAAAATTACAAGGTTTACATGGAAAATGTTTTCAAGGAAAATCCCTCATTTTTACACTATTAGATCCATCAATATGAGCCTATAGACTCAAATCGTGCTTAAATCGGACCTTACATGAAACTATATTGTCCAAAAAATTGAACCCAATTAGACTAAACCAAAATTGAGAACCAGATGCGTGAGCCAAGGCACTGGCGCATGAACTAGGCACCTGGCACACAGGCCAAGCACCTGGTGTATGCACCAATTGCTAGCTTAGGGCCAGTGGCTTGGCATATGTGCTAATTTCCTAGCACGCACATTAATTGCCTGACACATGAGCTAGCTACCTGGTGCAGGGGCCCATTTTCCTACATTTTCGATTTGATTTTTCTATAAATTTTACCCTCCTATCCTTATTTCAGAACAACTTTCCAGCGTCGAATTTCTACCAAAATCGTCTAAAAAATATTTCTAGATATTGAAAATCTACCAAAATCCTGATAAAAACACTAAACCACCAAACTTCAGTCCAAATTCACATATAAATTTCAAATCACCTCCAGACATGCCTCTTTGACAGTCCTCTCCGAGCATAACGAAGACCTGTCTTGCCTTATCAAACTATTCAAAGCACTAGTTCCATGGTCCAGAAAGCAAAAGGTAATACATTTGAAGGGTAATGTGTTTTATTTGATTCTGAATTAAAGCCCTAAAATTTGACTTTGAAAAATTCTCATATTTAAAATCTTTTTATTAATAGAAATATGAATTGATTAATAGTTTATATGATTAACCATTTCTACAAATAAAAATGGTTAGCTTTTGAACAACACTAAACCATCTTTTTCAAAACAACTCCAACCCTTCGTGAGAAGGGAGAACAACGTAGGGTTTGATTCCCATTCAAAGGGATATGCCAGCAAGCTGTTTTAAGGCTTCAACTCCAATCTTTTTAAAATCCCTTTTATTTATTTATTCTTCTTTATTTTGTTTTATTTTTATTAGTGTTAGGCCATTTTCCTTAATTTGCTGTTATTTTGTAATACGTTTTAATTGGGGATTGTGTTCCATTTCCATACTTTTTTAGGTTGGAGAAGGGATCCCCATATTTGCTTTTATTATTTTGATGTAATCTCTTTATTTGCTCTATTTTATTTTTTATATGCTTTTCAGGATGTGTGCATTTTCTAGAATCTTTTTTTTTGGGCTAGAAGAGGGACCCCCTTGTTTATCTTTTTATTTTATCTCTTCTACTACTTTCATGTTATAAGTATCATCCATATCATATAACTATATGCTTATTTCTGTTCATGTACCATGATGAGATACCATGCATACATGAAATGATTTTTAACCAAAACCATTTAATTTTTTAAGCTAAAATTGTTTAAAACTGATAAAAACTAAGTGGGCTATTTTTTATTAAAAAAAAAAACAATATTGGCTTAAATTTATATGGAAATGGTTTCACACATCACTTCAAATGCAACCTTATATCTAAGAAAACACGGGTAGAAAGTAATATCGAATGAGCTTCCCTCTTTTGGACTGCTTTGCCAATAGTGAAATCACCTACCCTAAGGTGTACCCACTGATCTTTTTTGTTGGGATAACGAGGTTGCATGTAGCCGCTGGACCCATGTGAATCTCTTTTATTCACATGTGGTTAGGTATATCAAACCTATAATCTCTAAGGAACCTTTCAAACCACTCGAATTTCATGTAATGATTAGAGTTAACCTTAGGTCCCCTATACCCTAAAGCTCTAATTATATCTCTGTCATCATGAAACTATTTTCATTCATGCATACATGCATAACTACATTTAAAAAAAAACTTAAACAAAAAATCTACCATTTTCTTACTTATAAACATGCATGTTGTTGTCCCCATTTTTCAAAAAGCTGATACCCTATCTTTTCTATCTAAAGGTCAACATGTCCAACACTAGATATGGTTCTAACCCGATTCCCACTGCTGTTGATCCTAACACTCCACCGATCGACATTGCTGCTATGCTAGCCAAAATCCTAAGGAAACATGATAAGGCTATTAAGAAGCAACAAAAGACTACGACTGTCATGATGCAAGCCCAAGAATAGAGAATCATGGGCAAAGTCCAAGCCATGATGGCTTAAGTAGAAGTTTAGCCCACCAACAATGCATTTACTTCCTCTAATTCTGGGAAAGAGTCAGCTACTGAAGATGTGGTTATCCTTCCTCCATTAATTGACCGTGGAGCTGATATACCAACCCCCCTCTCATAGATCCTTTCCAAAAGGGGGTCTAAGACCATCTCTTACTGATAGGGGTTTGGTTAATTGGGCTACCCGAAGGGGTTGGGCACGGATCTGAAAAGAAGACCCAACTATAGGGAGAAGCCTTGGTCTATCAGATGTAGTTAGCCCGGATGAACTAAGAGGTCCTATGGACCAGCTAGGTCTCATTTAAGTTACCAAACCTAGAACGTCTGATCATCGATGTCCTGGCATTATGAGGAGCACGATCTGGAATAAAATGACAAATTACCTCAACTCATATAGTATAAGAGCACGTATCCAGCCACAACCTGCTTTTGTTAGGGGCCCGCCTCCTCTGCACATAACTACCTCAAGGTACTGCCAGATATAAACAAAAGAGGATAGTCAAGGCGATGGACCAATCACTACCTGCCAGCTCAACCCTAATACGACTCCATCTGATCCAACGGTATCCTTCCTCTACAAGGAATCGCCTCAGCCGTCCGATCTCTGACGGGTCCATACCAGGGATCTCTATATATAGCCCTCCATGGTCAAATTATAAGTAATTTTATCTTCTTCTTCTTCTTCTTCTTCTTCTTCTTCTTCTTTCTTTAAAACTCTCAAGAACACACTTGAGGGAAACTATTCTCCATAACCAACAACTGACTTGACCGTCAGAGGGCTATTGCTAGGCAACCAGCCTGGCCCCCTCTAACCAATTTCTCTATGATTGTAGGCCCTTAAAAAAAAGCCCATTTGTTCTAGACCCAACATTGCCTTAAGGATTCAGTATCATTGATTGGGTTCAGTCCCATCAATTAGTGCCATATGTAGGAATCGATTTTCTATTCACCTGAGTTCTTCAGGTAGTTCTTATACTCAAAACTCTTCTTTTTCCTCAATCATAAGTTATAGACTCCTATTTAAAAAATGTGAGATAGTATGGAGAAAGATCAAGTTAATAACACCCAAACACCTCCTAAAAATGTTGCCAGCACCTCTTTAAACCCACCAAACCCTACTGCTGCAATCCCTACACCAAAAAACTTAACCCCAGCCCAAATCCTGCAAAGTTTTCTTACCCAAATTCTACACTTGGCACCAACACAAACTAGTGCATAACCTTTCACTCCAATCACCCCTTCTAACTTACAAGCCACCTTACCCCAAATTGTCTAACTCTTTACCACCTTACTTCAAACTACAAAAGCCTTAGAAAACACTCCATCATAAAATCTCAACTCCTCTGGATTCCCAGAAGGTGCCAATAAGAAAAGAGTTAACAGACACCTCAATCTGAATGATGCAGGAGATAGACAGGGGGAGAAAAGGATAGAAGAGGAGAATCAAGGAGAGGGATTTGATTAAGATCGGTTATTACAGAAGTGATGGGTGAAAATGCTAGAGGGAATAGGGAGGAATGGAGTCAAAGGGGGAGAGAAGGGAAAGAAGTAGGAAAAGACAGTGGGGGAGGAGGGGGATTGAGAGGGGAAGTGGCATAGGAGGTTGGAAGGGAAGGGGAAAGGCCGAGAATGAAGGGGAGAGATAGAAAGAGAAGTTTTAGTACTAGAGAACCATATTAGTGGCCACACATTCTCATCATGAGTAGAGAGGAAGTAACGTAAGCGAATCCCCAGAAAGGTCATATAAGAGGGATAAAATAGATGGCTAAGAGGCTATGAGCTAGAATAGGCCTCAGGAGATCAGAAATGAAGTAAGGAAGATAATGTCAAAAGAAATATATCATGAAAAAGGGAGAATCTTAGGAGATTTGAATATGGTGATGGTGTTAAAGTCACCTTTCATTTCAGAGATTACTGAGTATCGCATGCCGGATAAATTCAAAGCTCCGAATATCAAGAAATATGATGGCTTTACCGACCTTATAGCCCATTTAACGGACTACAAATAAGCAATAGAGCTATATTATACAAGTGATGCTATCAAGTGTAGAGCCTTTAGAGGATCCCTGGAAGCAGCCCCTATAAAGTGGTATGATGGGGTATAGCCGGGGAGTGTGGCCAACTTTGAACAGTTAGCATGAAGCTTTTTTAGGCGCTTCAGGTTAATCATACCCTGAAAAATGACCACTCAAGCTTTGGAGCAGGTCAAACAGTCAGAAGGAGAGTCCTTGAGAGATTATTTGGCCAGATTTAATAGAGAGGGTTTGAAGGTGACCCAGCTCAATCAGTCCTGGGCTATAGAAGCACTGTAGAATGGCACTATTCATGATGATTATTTTAGAACCCTTAGTGGAAAAGCCCCGCAAACACTGGAGGTAGCTATGTCGCTCAACAATACATTCGTCAAGATGAAGCTTACAAGAATAGCCAATTAGCTAGAAGGAGAGCTAAAGAAGCAGTCCCCAAACCTAAGAAAAAGATAAAAAAGAAAGAGAGTGCCAAGAAAATGGAGACTGCTGGCTCAGACTTGAAAACCGCAAGTGGGATTCGGAACACCCTGGACATGTCAAAGTTAACTCCACTGACGGCTGCGCCGGAGGTAGTATTTGCCTCATTCTAGAATAGAAACATCTAGAAAAAGTCAAAGCCCTTGAAGGGGGAGGGGGGGGGGGGGAGGGGAGGATCTAATAAAATAGACAAGTTCTGATACTGTAAGTTTGATGCCACTCATAGGCATGACACTAATGAGTGTAGAACATTGATCGAGGAAATTAAAAGACTCATTAAGGAGGGTCACTTGAAAGGCTTTATGAAGAGAGACTAACCTAGCACAAGTAAGATGGACAGGGGAAATAGGGCCCTCATTGTCAATTACAGCAAGCAATATGGCATGTTTAATAGGTGGACCACCTGAAGTCACCCTAAGAAATAATAAGATTAAAGATTTGTATCAGAAGAAAGAGAAGCCAGAATATGTTTTCTACAATGGGAACAATAGGCCCACAGAAGAGGCAGAATGGTAATACAATACGAGAGCGAACCAAGTAGTTATAACCAACATCATAAATAATTACAATGTATAAAGGGTATTTGTAGATGATGGGAGCTCTGTAAACTTATCATCCGACACACCCTTAATAAAAATGGGGATGGAAGAGTCGGATCTGGTAGAATTGGGAAACCCCATCTGCACCTTAGATCAAACTATAATCTTTACTATGTGAACTATCAAAATCCCTTTTACTCTAGGAAAGAAACCCAGGGAAGTAACCTTGATGGCCACCTTTGTGGTTGTAAAAGTCCCGATGGCATATAATGTGTTACTAAGGAGACCTCTGTTGCATGACTTGGATGTTGATGTAAATGTTAGAAGAAGAAGGTTCCAAATTTTGTTGTCCGATGGTACGAACTTGGATATATTCAGAGCTCTCCAAGAAGAATGTGTGGTGGAACCCATTAAGAAAAAGTAGACCATGATTCACATAGAAGTGGATGACGTGGGTATGATCTAGGTGAACGAAAGCTAGATCCTCCAAAGGACCCAGCCAGTTGAAAAATTGGAGGAATTCCTAGTGGAAGGCAACACACCTCAAAAATGCCTTCGACTCAATTCCAACCTTTCAGGGGAGAAGAAAGAGGAGGCCAAGGCTTTCTTAGCAAACAGTAAGGTGACATTTGCCTGGGATTTAACAAAAATGCCTAGTATCAACCAAAAGTTATAACTTATAAGCTAAATGTAGATCCGTCACACCAGCCCGTCAAACAAAAGAAGCGATGTTTTGGGGCAGAAAAGCAGTTAGTCATAGATGAAGAAGTAGATAAACTGTTAAAAGAGGGGTTCATTAGAGAAGTCCTTTATCCAAATTGGTTAGCCAATGTTGTCTGATAAAGAAGTCTAATAGATCATATTGGATATGTGTGGATTTTACAAATCTCAATAAAGCATACACAAAAGACTCTTTCCCTTTGCCCATGATAGTAAAGCTGGTGGACTTAACAACGGGATACAGATATTTGTCTTCCCTAGATGCCAAATAGGGGTATCACCAGATCTGGATGCACCCAAAAGATGAAAAGAAGACTTCTTTTATCCCAGAAAAAGGAACTTACTACTACACTTCCATGCCTTTCGGATTAAAAAATGTGGGGGCCGCGTACTAGCATCTAGTAAGCAAGATCTTCAAATATTAGTGATAATGGCCAATTATACTTAGTTTTTGCTTCATTTCTTATCTATAACCTTAGTCCAATTGCATTTAATTTGTTTGTTTAAGTGTGTTTTTAGCTTCCATCCACTTAATCATCGATCCAGAGCTAAATGGAGCAAAACGTCAAAAAAAAAAGGAGCTCAAATAAAGCCAAAACAGAGGGAAAATGGGGAATCTAGCACCTCATGGGCAATGGTCATGCCTATGAGGATTGCCTATGACCAAGCAGACAAAGGGAAAATTTGGTCCCGCAAGCGGCAAGTGGCTCACTGGTAATTTTCACGCCCGTGAGTATTGCCCGTGACCACTGTGTTGCTCACTATTTCTCAAAGGATTTCACAGGCAAAATTCATGCGTAATATTCACACCCGTGAGGATTTCCCATGACCCACGATTTTCCAACACTATAAACGCTAGAAAGTTACAGAATGAGGGGACGTTTTTACTATTTTGAGTTTTCTTAGTTTAAAACCTTATGAGAGCTATTTTTTTAGAAAAATAACATCAATAGTCAATGTTCAAGAGAGATTTCAAGTCAAGATCAAGATTCCATCAACCTTTCCTTAAGATTCAACAAGGATATTTAGGGTTTGGGTATAGATGTTAATAGACCATATGGGTTTCTTAACTATTTTCTTCTTCTCTTCTATTTTATGTTGTAATCTAGTAGTAGTTATGAACTAAACTCATCTATGAACTAAAATCTCAAGTTCTCCAATTTTTCTTGCAAAATCAAAAGGATTTAAGGCATAAATTTCAACTATTCTGAATTTATCAAGGTTTATACTCTTTTTCTTTGTTTTTCCTTCTTAATTTTCTTGATTGTGTAAGTTTTAGGGGTTTTGTTTGACAATGCATGTTTGGTTTTTCTTTTACATTTTTGTTTATTTATTTGTTTTTATTGTTGTCTCTATATGTTTAATTTTAGTTTTCTTGCTTTGTGAGTTCTTCAATTCTTGTTATTTTTATGTTTATAGTTTAGGGTTGTTGCTTTATTTTTCTTTGATGATTCTTGAAATTGTGTGTCTTTATTGGCTTAAATTCCTTAAATCCTTAGTTTATAACATTTTGAGAGTAATTTGAGTGGTTGTTTTATTGTGTGTGATAATTAGAATGTGTGCATACCATGTGTTTGATGAAATGCCAAAGTGACTTGGGCTTTTTATTCCACTCGAAATTCAACACTTTTTATATTGAGTTATCATTTAAAACATGCCCAATTCACTTTGGTTTGTTTTAATGGTATGCATGGCACACACTTCACACTTTTTTTTGATGCTTTGAGCTTTGCTATTAGCTAAGTGTAGGGGTTTTTTTTAGTGGGGTGCATGTGTTATTTTATTGGTTACTTGTTGAATTTTTGTAGGTTGGTAACAATCTATTCTCTAGTCATTGCAATGCTAAATTGTCAGTTTTTGCAAACTAACCACTAATAGCCTTTTATGACATCTTTTCCTTAATCATCTTTGCATTGTTGTGTAGATAATGACACCAAAAAAGGGCACTGTTGCACCTTCATCTTCAAAGGCCGTCGGTAAACACCCGACCTCCTCTCCTCAGGCTAAAAAGCCTAAAAAGAAATCACCAACAAAGAGGGTGCTTCAACTATCATCACCAGTTCCACCAGCAGGTCATTCTGATAGAGGCCATAATGGGAAACAATTCTACAACCCCAACCACTAGTGCGTCAAATTCCGAGAGAAATGGCAAAAGGATAGGCTTAAGCTCCTTGGGAATAAGCCATTTTTTGCTAATTACATACCCGACTAGTGCTCCTTAGCAAGCATGCCGGAATGCCCCCATATGTAGTTCATGCTCAATCAATTGGGGTGGAGGACCCTATATGATATCCAAGAGTTTACATACCGTGAACTCACTTTGGAATTTTTGTGCACCCTCAACTGGACTAAGAAATAAACCGACAAACATAAGAAGGTTATATCTTTTCAGCTAGGGGGTATGGATTTTCTGAAGAGCATTGATGATTTGGAAGTCGACTTCGAGCTTTATACGTGGGATGAGGTTGATTCATCTGCCTACTTTACATTGGAGGTAGACTTTAGCTGGGCTATTTTGACTCCTAAACAATGTTGGGAGCAATTGGAAAATGGGGTATGGAAATCAACAGTAAGCAAAGCCACGAACTTCAAGGAACCGACCTTCATTATATACACTATTTGCTTGGGTGTTCCATTTCTCCTTGGTCACAATCAACAAGGAATATGAACAAAATGCAACTATTCCATCTATACTACATGTACAAGGACATCCGGGTGAATGTGGCAGAGACCTTATTATGGATACTGCATGATCAAGCCACAATAGTTAAAAAGGGGTGTCTACATGGTGGATTGTATATCACAAGGTTGGCCCACAATTTGGGGGTTATTGATCAAATAGAAGATATGACTACCGATAGCCCCACTCTGTAATTTGACAAGGCTTACATCATGAATATGATAAATGAGAGAAAGGGTCAAAAAAGGGAGCTTCATTAGCTTTGTCACGTGGTGATTTACCACCTTCTTCAGAGGAAGGGGAGGAGGAGGAAAAGCCTTCTCCTAAAGATGTTCCTAGAGCTAGCATGGAAGAAAGCATGAGGCACTTTCAAGCTCACATCAGACACCTCTAAAGTTAGTAGTAGGACATCCTAGAGGAGTTACAGGAGGAGCGCCGCTAGCGCTCATGGATTACCATAGTGTTGTATAAGCTCTTCAACCACTGTGGATTGAAGAAGCCGCGGTATTCTACCTCACCATCTGCTAGCCCTAGCTTGCCCGCCCTTCTGATGGCCCCAACTCATGAAGATTCGAGTGTTTCCTCTTTAATGCCATCAGCTACTAGTCATCATGGTACATCATTTTCATCACCTCCTATTGTGGACTTAGAGGGCTCGGAGTTAGAGATCGACGCACATTCGAGTAGCACACCAACCACAACTTCCTACTCAAATCTTGAGCCATCAACGGAGTTTGGGTCCGAAGGCGATGACGATGATGGCGACACTGGTTCTTTGAGCCCAAAAGTCTAGTCGGGGTGGTTGATTTCTCATCTATACTCATTTATCTTTTCTTGTTTTTATCTTGTTGGATTTACATTCTCTATTTATTTTAGATATTTGTTTTTATCTTTATTTATATTTTATTTGCTACTGATCTTGGCTTGTTATGATTTGGTGGTTTCAATGTGAAACCAATTCAGACCTTGTTGTGTAGCACTTCTCATCTATCTTTAGCTCAGATTGTAATTGTAAGGAAGGCTGCACACCTTCCGTTCTCAAGGTAATACTCTTCCCCTCCCTCTCTTCTCCTTATTAGTTTTACACATATTGGGGACAATGCGTGGTTTAAGTGTGGGGGGTGAATTGAACTATATTGATCAAATTGCATGATTGTATGTTTGTTCATTTTTTTGTCATGTATGAATGTTTGAGAACAGGAATAGTGAATCTAAGAACAACATAATGCAGGTTCCACTTACAATTTGATAGGACTTAAAATCTGAGAATTTTTTTTAAATCACTCACATAAACACTAGTTTTCACATTTGCCTTTGGTTTTTAGTTAAACTTAGCACATAGTGGTTGATAGTAGGAATCCACTTGGCTTGGTTCCAACAACTAGGCTCTAGGGCTTTTAGTGTTGAATGTCTAGTCTTTTTCTTTGGCATTAGTTAGGTTAAGAAACTAGAGCTAGTACTTAAGTTCTTGGTTGATTTTCTTGGGAAACAGAACAAATATGAAAATATTGTGCACTCATGAGAAAAAATATGTGAAAAGAAAATAAATAAGGGACTTTGAAAATTACAACATATTCCACTGGTTTCGTATTGCACAAAGCGATATCTAAAAAATGAAACCATGAATAGTACTAGTAGCTGGCTAAATAAGTCCATGACTAGTTAAGTAACCGGGGGTTGGCAACCCAAAGCATTTCCCTTTGTATCAAAAGACTAGTGACGGGTTTAGCTAAGTTGATTCCATTGAACAATTGAGAAAATTTGCGATGTGCACACTAAGCAAACAAAGGAAGTTTCTAATTCTTAAGGAAGTTCGATCGAGTGATTTGGAGAATACTTAGGTTGAGTAACTTAATAGAGCCATATTTTTGGGATTAGACGCTTAACTATGTGATTGAATCACCTTAGAACTAGGTTATGAGAGTAGTGCCTTCATGGATTCCAAACTCAATTACCTTGTCCTTAGTTTAACCATAAAATAGAAGCATTGTGAAACCTAGATGTCTATACTAGTGCTTTTTACTCTTTTAGTTTATTCCAATTTTTGAGTCCTTGATTTATGTAAGTGGAATAAGTATTTGAATTGTGTTTAGGTTTGCTTGAGGACAAGCAAAGGGTTAGTGTGGGGGAGTTTGATAATGACCAATTATACTTAGTTTTTGCTACATTTCTTGGCCATAATCTTAGTACAATTGCATTTAATTTATTTTTTTAAGTGTGTTTTCAGCTTATATCCCCTTAATCATCGATCCAGAGTAAAACATAAAAAAATGAGCATAAATGGAGCTAAAACAGAGGGAAAATAGGGAATCTGGCACCTCACGGGCAATGGTCATGCCCGTGAGGATTTCCCATGACCAAGCAGACAAAGGGAAATTTTTATCTAGCAAGCGGCAAGTGGCTCACGGGCAATCTTCACGCCCGTGAGCATTGCCTGTGACCACTATGCTGCTCACTATTTCTCAAGGGATTTCATAGGCAAAACTCATGGGCAGTATTCATGCCTATGAGGATTGCCCATGACCCCTGATTTTCCAACACTATAAAAGCTAAAAAGTTGCAGAAAGAGGGGACTTTTTAACTATTTTAAGTTATCTTAGTTAAAAACCCTACGAGAGCTATTTTTCTGAGAAAAATGACATTAAAAGCTAAGGTTCAAGAGAGATTTCAAGTTCAAGTTCAAGATTCCATCAACCTTTCCTTAAGATTCAACAAGGATATCTAAGGTTTGGGTATAGATGTGAAGAGACCATA
>CAOJBK015614007.1:0-13116 GCA_948294925.1 Codiaeum variegatum
TATATCTACCAATTGAAAAAGATACCAACACTTGCCGATTTATCTTTACAACACCACTTTCATTTAGCCATTGTAGCTTATATGGTTTTGGGTGTTTAGTTATTGATAATTTCAGCTTCTTAATAAGCAAAGTGCTAGCAACATTTGTACAACTTCCATTATCAATAATCATATTACACAACTTATTAGCAGCCAAACAATGAGTATGAAATAAATTTTCACGTTGTTCACTATGTTCATCATTTTAAATTTGCAAACTAAGTGTGCTTTGTACAACTAAGACATCTCACTTTGCAAGCTCAACATCACTAGCATCTTCTAAAGATGGCATGTCATTATCATCTTCCTCTCTCTCACTTTCAGATTCAACAACCCCATCTCTTATAATCATCACTCTTTTATTAGGACAACTACATGCCATATGACCAAGTCCTAGGCACTTAAAACACTTAATTCCTCTAGTTTGATTAGTTTGATTCTCACCTTTACCACTGTTGCCTATTTCACTTTTTCTCTTAGAATCATTAAATTTAGGCTTAATAATAGGTTTATCACTTGTAACTCTTTTCTTATCATAAAAAAGTTCTCATACTTAACCTAACATGCCCAATGTGATTTATTCTTCAAATATGGGCTGGATTCTTTATTATAAAAAGGTTGGACTCTTGTCTTCATGATCTGGTCTTGCTTAGCTCATATTGACCAATTTAGGCTCTTCTTGCATCCTTAGAACCATGACTGAATTTTTACTCGCTTTCTCCTTCTAAATGCTTTCAATTAAACAAATCAATGCCTCTTTCATAATTTTAGCTTTAGCCCTTATCATTGGTCCTCCACGAATGGTTAAAGGATCTTTTCCGACTTGGGTTGAATCATGGTTAACTTACTGGTCCTCATCACTTAGCTTCTCACTAAAGTACATTAGTGGCTTTTGATCTTGCATTAGAAAAACTCCAATCCCTATGCCACTTGCATCAAATTTAATCTCAAAAGTCTTATCAAAGTTAGGTAAAACAAGCAAAGGTGCATTACATAATTTATCCTTAAGTTCATTAAATGCATGTTCTTGTGCATCACCCCAAACAAATCCAACATTTTTCTTAACTAACTCATTTAGAGGTGTGATTATATTACTAAAATCTCTGAAGAACCTCCTATAGTAACTAGCAAGGCTATGAAAGCTCCTCACCTCACTAGCACTCTTAGGTCTCAGCAAATCCCTAATGGCTTTAATCTTGCGTTCATCAATCTTAATACCTTGACTAAACACTACAAAACTAAGAAAGATAACCTTATCCATGCAAAAACTACACATCTTAAGGTTAGCATACAACTTTTCTTACCTAAGTATGTCTAATATAAGATGCACATCCATAATATGATCATCCAAGCACTTAGAATAAATTAAGATATCATCAAAGTAAACAATAACAAATTTACCCAAGTACTCACACAACACATGGTTCATCAATCTCATGAATGTTCTAGGTGCATTTGTAAGACCAAATGGCATGATAAGCCACTCATACAACCCATATTTAGTCTTAAATGTAGTTTTCCATTCATCTCCAACATTCATTCAAATTTGATAATAACTAGATTTCAAATAAATTTTGGTGTACAAACAAGAACCATATAACTCATCAAGCATGTCATCTAATCTAGGAATAGGATTATGATACTTTACAGTGATCTTATTGATGGATCTATAGTCCACACACATCCTCTATGTTCTGTCCTTCTTTGGCACAAGAATAACAGGAATTGAGCAAGGACTAAGACTTTCCCTTACATACCCCTTAGCTAATAACTCCTCATCCTTATTTTGTATCTCCTTTATCTCAGTTATGGAAGTTCCAGAAATGAAGTCAATTTGGCATTCTATACCTCTAATTGGTGGTAAACCATTAGGCATCTCCTCTAGAAACACATCTTGAAATTCCTGCAAAAGATCAATAAACACACTAGGCAAAGATGGGTTAAGATCATTAGTTTCCAAATAAGCCTCTTTGTACAAGAGTACAAAGATAGGCTGATTGTAGAACAAATAATGTCTAACCTCACTTTCCCTAGCTATCAAACTCACATTCTTTTTTCCTTTTTTCTCTCCAGGCCGAATCTGCTATTTTTTTTATTTCCTCTTTATTTTCAATCTTTGAATTTCACTCATTAAAGCATTTTATTTACTCTCTTTTTCTTTCTTTTCGACTTCAACTCTTAGCCTTTCCAGTTTACATTAGTCTTCATACACTTCTTTTAAGGAAAGTGGTTTTAGAATAGTCTTTCTACCATCCTTGGTAAATGAATACCTATTGAGGTACCCACCATGTATAGCCCTTCTGTCAAATCGCGATGGTCTCCCAAGTAATTTTTCTCCAGCATGCATAGGCACTACATCTCATTTCACCTCATCATGGTATTTTCCAATTGAAAATGAAATCATAGCTTGTCTATCACCTTTATCTCACCACAATCATTAAGCCATTGAAGCTTGTATGGATGTGAGTGTAGAGTAGTAGGGAGCCCTAATATACTAATCAAACGTGTAGTCACTGCATTGGTGTAACTCCCACTATAAATTATCACATTATAAGCCTTGCATTGAACATGACACCTTGTATGAAAAAAATTTTCCCTTTGCTCCTCATGACACACCTTATAATGAGCAAATCACCTTTTGTTGGCCTTCTATGCTTCCCTCACTATAATCCTCTAATTCGGGCATCTCTTCCTCACCACTATCATTGATGCTCTACTCTTCATCAGTCACAATCTACCCATTTCTCAAGATATAATTCTCTTAGTTAGACACTCTTTACTAATATGACCTACCCCTTAGCACTTCTAACATTTAATATCTCTATTTCTCAACGTAGGCCCTTCAACTTTGGATTTTTCTTTAGAGCCCAAATCTGCCTTCCCCTTTTTCCCATCATGAACAACCTTATTTCCACCCTTAAAATCACTCATGCCATCCTTTTTCCAAGAAGAACTAGAATTAGAATAAGGTCTATAAAAATGCCTTGTTGCTCCTCTTCCTTGGAGTTGCTTTTCTACCTTGATGGCAATATGCACCATCTTTTCTAACTCCACATATGGTTGCAAATCAACTCGATCAGCTATGTCTTTGTTTAAACCAGCCAAGAAACATGCTATAGTGGTCTCCATATCCTCTTCTATATTAGCTTTAGTCGTGATCATTTCCATCTCCTTGTAGTAGTCATCATACTCCTACTATC
The DNA here is from genome assembly GCA_948294925.1 of Codiaeum variegatum. Classification (NCBI taxonomy): domain Eukaryota; kingdom Viridiplantae; phylum Streptophyta; class Magnoliopsida; order Malpighiales; family Euphorbiaceae; genus Codiaeum; species Codiaeum variegatum. The sequence continues at coordinate 3,240 of CAOJBK015614007.1, forward strand.
TTGTTCAAGAACCTAAAGTCTTTGCACAAGTTCCCTATGAAAATGCCCAGGTACAAACTTCTTTCTCATTGTAGACTTAAGATCAGCCCAAGTCTCAATTGGGTATTCCAAATTTCTCCTTTAACTAGTCACCAATTGTTCCTACCAAGCTATAGCAAAATATATAAATTGGGTAACTGCAAGCTTGACCTACTTTGCCTCACTAAAATTGTGATAATAAAAAATAAGGTCTACCTTCTTTTCCCATTGTAAATAAGCCTCTGGATTTGTTGTACCTAGAAAATTAGGACTTTTCAGTTTAATGCTTCCCAAGTTTCTACCTACAAAGTCATCATCACCACAATTTCTACCATAGAATACATTTTCATACATCCTTCCTCTACCTCTACCAACATCGTGACCTCCCCTACCACCTCCTCTAGGTATAACTCCTCTAACAAGAATTGCATTATCATCCTCATTATAGTCATTGTATTCATCCTGTAAAGTATTAGCTCGAGGTATTTTATTTCTACCACCTCTTTACCTCTCATTGTGTTCCGGTGTGGCTCTTTCAATAGCCTGCAACCTTACATCCATACGCTCTAATATTTCCCTCACGTTCTCTTTAATGCGATATAAACATGAAAATTCAGTTTGTTGAGCCTCACACAATCTAGCCTCATTAACATGACCAGCTTCTTCAACTTTACTTTGGTGTAACTTTGCTACAATAAAAGAATAGAAAATAAACAAAAATAATGCAAGAACCTCACAACACTTCCTCATGTGTTTACACTCAATATATGGGGTTGGTCACTCGTGTATCACTCAATTAATTTATTTTGCTCTTGGCTTTCCTCACACCACTCTAGCTCATTTCTTTTATGTTCTTAGGTGAATCACACTATAGAGAAAATCAAATAGGTTATTTTTTTTTGTGTAGAATTTCAAATATGAAAATTTTAAAACAAGTTTGAAGAAATTCGGCTAAAACAAGAAATTTAAATAAATAAAAGCAAAACCTAAATAGAAGCAAAAGACATATGAAAGAATAACAATTAAAGTTAGGACAAAGCTGATATGATAAGGAAAATGGGTTATGATATGAATTTCAAGAGTCAAGTATGAATTAGATATGATTAGGAAGATCTAAAGTCCAAGTGGTTATAACCTGAATTCAAGAGTCAAACATGAATTAGATCTGATTAGGAAGATCTAAAGTCTAAATCTCCATATTTCTTTCTTTTTCAATGAATCTTCTTTTTTTTTTTTGGATGATTTTTTTCTTTTTTTTTTTAACCACAAACTCCAAATATGATTTTGTAAATTTTAGATTTGATCAAAAGACATCATATCAAACAAACTATCAAGAACTGAGTTCAAAGAGTACAATAACAATCCAAATGAAAAGAACAAAGAAAGCACGAGAAGACCAATAGACAAACTTAGAAGAACAAAGAAAAAAAAAGAAATCAAAATAACCATAGAATTTGTTAAGGATAAAACCTGATCCATAGCCAAGACTTTGATACCAAATGATATGGAACCTCTAATAGTAAGCCTGGGAACCCCCTAATTATTACGGACCCCCATAACATTAACTTGAAAACCCTAATAACCAATTCAGTCTCAACCCCCAAGAAATGCTAGAAATTAAATTGCTTAGAAAGATGATCAAAGATCTAGAATAAAGAAAACTTGTTTCTAAATTCCATATTTGAAACACTCCACAAGAGGATGATCAGTCTACTTGAATGTTCCTTAAGCATGTATTCTACTCAAGAACACAAAGTCAAAAGCAAACAGCCTTTTGGTTACAATTCATCAATCATCATAATTCTAAAGATAAATTCATTTTAGGCCCTTATATAGCCTTTACAATACCTAAAAGTGCATAATATATAATAAACAAACTCAACTTATAGGCTTTTACATAAACAAGTTTGGACAGTCCATTATCAAAGTTATTTAAATTAACATGTTTTGGACAACCCATTATGAAAACTTTTAATACATATATTATAACCACAAATAAACTTAAGTAAGCCCATTAAGAATTTGGACTTGAATTTGTAGAGAACTTGGGATGCTTTTATTTCAAGGCCTTGGTGTCTTTGCAACCCATTACAAGCCAAATCCACAAAATCTAGTAGGTAACAAATTAAAGCTTGTTGAATCTTCTTAGCCCAAGATCTGGTTATAGGTCCTTGAGAAAGAATAATTGGATTAGAAATCTCCTGAATTTTATCCTTACCTCCTTGGTCATTCTCATCCTCTTGGTGTGTAGGTTGTTCCATAATAGCTAATCCGTTAGGTCTCTATGGGATCTCAAAATGGAATGAAAATTGGTCCAGGGGTAGAAAATGGACATTTTCGAGACCCATAGATTTCCGTAAGATTTTCGTACCCATCTCTTTTTTTTAAAACTTGAATAGTTTTTTGCACTCTACGTGACGGGCTAGTCTGTTAAGTATCCTTGGGGAGCATAAAAGGGAATGAAATTTAGTCCAAGGAAGGAAATGGACATTTTCAGGCGCTATGATTTTCGTACGATTTTTGTACTCGTCCCTTTTTTTTTAACTTGAATAGTTTTTCATACTCTACGAGATGGGTTAGTCCATTAGGTCCCCATAGGGAGCTAAAAATGGGACGAAAATTGATCTAGGGGTTGGAAAGGGGCATTTTCGGGCCCCATATATTTACATACGATTTTCATACCCATCCTTTTTTTTTTTGGAAACTTGAATAGTTTTTCATGCTCTAAGCAATGGGTTGGCTCCTTAGGTCCCCATGGGGAACCCAAAATGGGACGAAATTGGTTCAGAGGTTAGAAATGGGCATTTTTGAGGCCAATAGATTTTTGTACGATTTTCATACCCGTCCCATTGTTTTGGAAACTTGAATAGTTTATCTTTCACTATGCAATGGGTTAGTTCATCAAGTTTCCATGGGGAGCATAAAATGGGACGAAAATTAGTCCGAGGTAAAAAATAGGCATTTTTTGGCCCTATATATTTCCATACGATTTTCGTACCTGTCCCTTTTTCTTTGAAAACTTCAATAATTTTTCATTCTCTACACGATGGGGTAGTCCATTAAGTCCCTATGGGCAACTAAAAATGAGAAAAAAATGGTCTAGAGGCAAGAAATGGACATTTTCGGGCCCTATAGATTTATGTACGATTTTTATAATCATCCCATTTTTTTTGGAAACATGAATAGCTTTTCATGCTCTACGCAATGGGTTAGTCCGTTAGGTCCCCATGGATAACTAAAAATGGCACGAAAATTGGTCCAAGGGTAGGGAATGGGAGTTTTCGAGCCCCATAGATTTACGAACGATTTTCGTATCTGTCTCACTTTTTTTTTGAAACTTGAATAGCTTTTTGTGCTCTACACAGTGGGTTAGTCCATTTAGTTCCCTTGGGGAACTAAAAATTAGATGAAATTTGGTTTGGGGCTAAAAATGGGCATTTTTGGGCCCTATACATTTTCGTACGATATTCATTCTTATCCCATTTTCTTTGGAAACTTGAATACTTTTTTCGTGATCTAGGAAAGGGGATAGTCTGTTAGGTCTCTATGGAGAACTAAAAAAGGGATGAAATTGGTCAGGGGAAGGAAATGGGCATTTTCGGGACCCATAGATTTCCGTAAGATTTTGTAACCGTCCCTTTTTTTTGAAACTTAAATATCTATTCGCGCTCTACTCGATGGACTAGTCCGTTAAGTATCCATGGGGAACATAAAATGGAGCGTAATTTAGTCCAGGGAAGGAAATGGCATTTTCGGGCCTTAAGATTTTCGTACGATTTTCATACCCATCCCATTTTTTTTTTTTGGAAACCTGAGTAGTTTTTCATACTCTACGTGATGGGTTAGTCCGTTGTCCCTATGAGGAGCTAAAAATGGGACAAATTTTGGTCTATGGATTAGAAGCGAGCATTTTCCGGCCCTATAGATTTACATACAATTTTTTGTACCCGTCCTATTTTTTGGAAACTTGAATAGTTTTTTGTGCTCTACGTGATGGGTTAGTCCGTTAGGTCCACATAGGGAACTAAAAATGGAACGAAATTTTGTTCAGGAGCAAGAAATGGGCATTTTTAGGGCCAATAAATTTTCGTACAAGTTCTAGTTTTTTTGGAAACTTGAATTATTTATTCATGCTAGACGCGATGGGTTAGTCATTAAGTCCCCATTGGAAACTAAAAATGGGATGAAAATTGTTTTGAGGGCAGGAAATGGGCATTTTTTGGCCTTATAAATTTTGCTATGATTTCTGTACCTGTCCTTTTTTTTTGGAAACATAAATAGTTTTTCATTCTCTACGCAATGGTCTAGTCCGTTAGGTCCCTACGAGACAAAATTTGTGTAGAGGCAAGAAATGGGCATTTTCAGGCCCCATAGATTTATGTATGATTTTTGTGCTCGTCTCTTTTTTTGGGAAAAATCAACAATTTTTTGTGCCTTATGCAATGGGTTAGTCCGTTAGGTTTGTATGGGTAACTTAAAATGAGACAAAAATTGGTCCAAGGGTAGGAAATGGGCATTTTCTAACCCCACAATTTTATGAACAATTTTTGTACCATCTCATTTATTTGTTGGAAACTTGAATAGCTTTTTTTGCTTTAATGCGATGGGCTAATCCATTAAGTATAAATGGAGAACATAAAATGGAACAAAATTTAGTCCAGGGGAGCAAATGGGCATTTCCGGGCCCTTAGCTGTACGATTTTCGTACCCATCCCATTTATTTTTGGGAAATTGAATAGTTTTTCATGCTCTATGCAATGGATTAGTCCATTAGGTCCCCATAGGGAGTAAAAAATGGGACAAAATTTTGTCCAAGGGTTGGAAAGGGGTATTTTCGAGCCCCAAAGATTTAGGTACAATTTTCGTGCCTGTCCCATTTTTTTTTTTGGAAACTTGAATAGTTTTTCATGCTCAACGCGATGGGATATTCCGTTAAGTCCCCATGGGGAACTAAAAATGGGACGAAAATTGGTCTAGGGTTGGAAATGGGAATTTTTAGGCCTTATAGATTTTCGTACAAATTTTATACATGTCCCTTTTTTTTTGGCAACTTGAAAATTTTTTAATTCTTTACGTGATGGGCTATTGATTTATGTAGGATTTTCATACCCGTCCCATTTTTTTTGGAAACTTGAATAGTTTTCCCTGCTATTCATGTAAGTTTGTCCGTTAGGTCCCCATGGAAAGCTACAAATGGGACGAAAATTTGTCCAGGAGTTGGAAATGGGCATGATTGGGCCCCATATATTTATGTAGGATTTTTATACTCATCCCATTTATTTTGGAAACTGAAATAGTATTTCATGCTCTATTGTATCGGTTAGTTTGTTAGGTCCCCATGGGGAGCTAAAAATGGGACAAATTTTGGTTCAGGGGTTGGAAAGGAGCATTTTTAGGCCCCATAGATTTACGTATGATTTTTGTATCATCCCATTTTTTTTTTGGAAATTTGAATAGTTTTTCATGCTCTATACAATGGGTTAGTCCACTAAGTCCCCATGGACAACTAAAAATGGAGACAAAATTGGTCCAGAGACACGAAATGGGCATTTTTTAGCCCTATAGATATACGATTTTTGAACCCATCCAAGTTTTTTTGGAAACTTGAATAGTTTTTGCACTCTACGCGATGGGTTAGTCTATTAGGTCCCCATGGGTAACTTAAAATGGGACATAAATTTATTTAAGGGCAAGAAATGGGTATTTTCGAGCCCCATTAATTTACGAATGATTCTCGTACCTGTCTCATTTTTTTTAAACTTGAATAGTTTTTCGTGTTCTACGCGATGAGTTAGTCCATTTAGTCCCATGGGGAACTAAAAATTGGATAAAATTTGGTCATGGGGTAGCACATGGGCATTTTCGAGCCCTATAGATTTCTGTACAATTTTTCTAATCGTCCAATTTTTTTTTTTGAAACTTGAATAGTTTTTCTTGTTCTATGAGAGGGGCTAATTTGTTAGTTCTTGAATGGGATGAAAATAGGTCCCGGGGCAAAAAATTAGCCATTTAGTCCCCATGGGGAACTAAAAATTGGACGAAATTTGGTAATGGGGTAGGATATGGGCATTTTCGTGCCCTATAGATTTCCGTACAATTTTTGTACTCGTCCAATTTTAATTTTTGAAACTTGGATAGTTTTTCTTGTTCTATGAGAGGGGCTAATCTATTAGTTCTCAAATGGGATGAAAATATGTCCAGGGGCAGGAAATGAGCTTTTTCGAGCTCCATAGATTTTTGTAAGATTTTCGAACCCGTCCTTTTTTTTTAAAAAACTTGAATAGTTTTTCACACTTTATGTGATGGGCTAGTCCGTTAAGTATACATGGGGAACATAAAATGGAACGAAATTTTCTCTAGGGAAGGAAATGGGCATTTTCGGGCCCTAAGATTTCCATACAATTTTCGTACCCATTCCATTTTTTTTGGAAACTTGAATAGTTTTTCATGCACTATGCGATGAGTTAGTCTATTAGGTCCCTAAGGGGAGCTAAAAGTGGGATGAAAATTTATTCAGGGGTAGGAATTGTGCATTTTTGGAGCTAATAGATTTTCGTACAATTTTCATACATGTCCTCTATTTTTGGAAACTTGAATAGTTTTTCATGCTCTACGCGTGGGTTAGTCCGTTTATGGAACTAGAAAGTGGTTCATAGGGTAAAAATTGGGCATTTTAGAGCCCTATTTATTTTGATATGATTTTAATACCCGTCCCATTTTCTTTGGAAACCTAAATAGTTATTTGTGCTCTTACAGAGGGGCTAGTCCTTTAGGTCTCCATTAGGAACTAAAAATGGGACGAAAATTTGTCTAGGACAAGAAATGGGCTTTTTCGGCCTCCCATAGATTTTTTTAAGATTTTCGTACCCATCCCATTTTTTTGAAACTCTAATAGTGTTTCACACTCTAATTGATGCCCTAGTCCGTTAGGTCCCCATGCGGGACTAAAAATGGTATAAAATTTTGTTCAAGGGAAAGAAATGGGCATTTTCGGGGCCAATAGATTTCTTCACAATTTTCGTAACTTTCCCATTTTTTTTGGAAACTTGATGTGCTCTACGCAATGGGTTAGTCCGTTAGATCCCCATAAGGAACTAAAAATGGGACAAATTTTGGTTCAAGGGCAGGAAATTGGCATTTTTGGGGCCAATTGATTTTCGTACAATTTTCGTACCTGTCCCATTTTTTTTAAAACTTGAATAGTTTTTCGTGCTCTACGTGATGGGTTAGTCCGGTAAGCCCCCACGGGGAACTAAAAGGGGGACAAAAATTAGCCCAGTGGTAAGAAATGGGCATTTTTGGGCCCTATAGATTTCCTTATGATTTTCGTACTTGTCCCTTTTTTTTTTGGAAACTCTAATAGTTTTTCATTATCTACGCGATGGGCTAGTTCATTAGGTCCTCATGGGTAACTAAAAATGGCGATAAAATTGGTCTAAAGCAAAGAAATAGACATTTTCAGGCCCCATAGATTTATGTACAATTTTCATACTTGTCCCTTTTTTTTTTCAAAAACTTGAATAGTTTTTCGTGCTATAAGCGATGGGTTAGTCTGATAAGTACCCATGGGTAACTAAAAATGGGAGAAATTTTGGTCCAAGTGTAGGAAATGGGCGTTTTCATGCCCCATAGATTTACGAATGATTTTCGTACCCCTCTCATTTTTTTTTGGAAACTTGAATAATTTTTCATGCTTTACGCAATGGGTTAATCCATTTAGTCCCCATGGGGAACTAAAAATGGAATGAAAATTTGTTCGGGGCAGGAAATGGGCATTTTCAGACCCTATAGATTTCCGTATGATTTTCGTCCCTGTCCCATTTTTTTTTGGAAACTTGAATAGTTTTCGTCCTTTATGAGAGGGGCTAGTCTATTGGGTCTCTATGGGGAGCCAAAAAAGGGACAAAAATTGGTCTAGGGGCAGGAAATGGGCTTTTCCGAACCCCACAGATTTTCATTAGATTCCGTACCCTTCCCATTTTTTCGTGCTCTACGCGATGGGCTAGTTTGTTAAGTGTCCATGGGGAACATAAAATGGAACAAAATTTAGTCTAGGGGAGGAAACATGCATTTCGAATAAGATTTTCGTACAATGTCCGTACTTGTCCCATTTTTTTAAAAACTTGAATAGTTTTTCATGATTTAAGTGATAGGCTAGTCTATTAAGTATCCATGGGGAAAATAAAATGGAACAAAATAGCATCTGGGGGAGGAAATGGGAATTTTCAGGCCCTATGATTTTCGTACAATTTTTGTACCCGTCCCATTTTTTTTTTGGAAATTTGAATAGTTTTTTCATGCTCTATGCCATTAGTCCATTAGGTCTCTATGGAGAGCTAAAAGTGGCATGAAATTTTATTCAGGGGCAAGAAATGGGCATCTTCGAGGCCAATAGTTTTCCATACAATTTCCGTACCCGTCCCATTTTTTTTGTAACTTGAATAGTTTTTATGCTTTACGCGATGGGTTAGTCCATTTAAGGAACTAAAAATTGGACGAAAATTGGTCTGGGGGGCAGAAAATGGGCATTTTCAGGCCCTATATATTTTCAAACGATTTTCATACTCGTCCCATTTTCTTTGGAAACTAATAGTTTTTCTTGTTCTATGAGAGGGCTAGTCCATTATGTCTCCATTGGGAACTAAAAATGCGATGAAAATTTGACTAGGAGCAGGAAATGGGCATTTTCAAGCCTCATAGATTTTCATAAGATTTTCGTACCCGTCCCTTTTTTTGAAACTCTAATAATTTTTCATGCTCTACACAATAGCCTAGTCCATTAGGTCCCTATGGAGGACTAAAAAAGGGACAAATTTTGGCTCAGGGGAAGGAAATGGGCATTTTCAAGGGCAATAGATTTTCATACAATTTTCGTACCCGTCCTTTTTTTTTTTGAAAACTTGAATAGTTTTTCTTTCTCTATGCGATGGGTTAGTCTGTTAGGTCCCTATGGGGAGCTAAAAATGGGATGAAAATTGGTTCAGGGGCAGGAAATGAGCATTTTTGGGGCTAATAGATTTTCGTACAATTTTCGTACCCGTCCCATAGTTTTTGCAAACTTCAATAGTTTTTCGTGCTCTACGAAATGGATTAGTCCATTAAGTCCCAATGGGGAGCTAAAACTGGGACAAAAATTCTTCTGGGGGTAGCAAATTGGCACTTTTGGCCCTTATAGATTTACTTATGATTTTCATCACCTGTCACTTTTTTTTGGAAATTTGAATAGTTTTTCATTCTCTACGTGATGGACTAGTCCATTAGGTCCCTTTGGACAACTAAAAATGGCAACAAAATTGGTTCAGAGGAAAGAAATCAGCATTTTTGAGCCCCATAGATTTATGTACAATTTTCGTACCCTTCCCATTTTTTAGGAAACTTGAATAGTTTTTTGTGCTCTATGCAATGGGTTAGCTCGTTAGGTCTATATGGGTAACTAAAAATGGGATGAAATCTTGTCCAAGGGTGGGAAATGAGCATTTGTGAGCCCCATATATTTATGAATGATTTTCGTACATGAATGATTTTCATACCCGTCTCATTGTTTTTCGAATCTTGAATAGTTTTTTATGCTCTACATAATGGGTTAGCCCGTTTAGTCCCCATGGGGGATCTAAAATTTGGATAAAAATTAATACTAGGAAGGAAATGAGCCCTATAGATTTTCAAATGATTTTATTTCTCGTCCCATTTTTTTTTTGGAAACTTGAATAGTTTTTTGTGCTCTATGAGAAGGGCTAGTCCATTAGGTCTCCATAGGGAGCTAAAAATGGCACAAAAATTAGTCTCGGGCAAGGTAATGGGTTTTTTAGGCCCCAAAGATTTTCGTAAGATTTTCTTACCTATCCCATTTTTTTTGAAA
>CAOJBK015615112.1:0-10252 GCA_948294925.1 Codiaeum variegatum
TATACTATATATATTTATAAAAATACACTTAATACCATGATACTTTTATAGGCTCTCCAAAGATAGTTGTTGTAAGATGAAATGGGAAAAATGAAAAGGAAAATTTTCTTAAGATAAAACTATTGTACCATCTCAAGTAATACACCGAGACATTCTAAGTAAACTAACATCTTTTAGCATCGAACATAGTATGATCCAAAAAAAATGGCGATTGAATATTTTTTAATTAAAGCCAAATAGCTCCAGCATCTCTAAGTAATTTCTTCAATGACCCATTAAGATGAAGAGTCATAATAGTATTAGCAGACCCAATAAATTTACCACCAATAAACACAGCAGGAACTGAAGGATTACACCCTAATTTTAAAAGTGCCCATTCCATTTCTTTACCTCTTAAATCTTCATCAAGCTCATAAATTGCTGGACTCACTCCTTGTTCATAAAACAATCTTGTTATTGCATGACTCATACAACATGTGCTCTTGCTAAATATCACTATTGCCTTTTGTGTTCCCAATTTCGTGACTCGGTCCATTTATTAATTATTTTCATAAAAAAATAGAGTTTTAATTGATTAAGTGTAAGCAAAAGGTAGATGAATTTTGGGATTTGAAGATTGTTTGGAAAAAATAATTTGAAGGTTTTGATAGAAATGGTATGAAGGTTGTAAGTAGGGTATAAATTAGGTTGATATGGTATACATATATACGTGTGTATTGAATAGTACAGTTTTTTTTTTTTTTGGAATTGTTTAATGGAAGAAGAATTAATAAAAAAGAAAAAAAAAGGTGAAGGTTCTTTAAGATATTTGGATTTGATGCCATTGATCTGATTTGGTTTGTCTTTTTAAAATTTTTTTTTTTTTATCAACTTGATGATGTAACTCAAAAAATTAATTTTGTATAATATATAATAATATATTATTTAATCCTTATGCTTTATTAAAATTAACAATTTTGTGCCTAACTTTTAATTTCTATATTTTGAGTTTGTAAAAAAAATTAGTTATTATAAGAATAAAGCAGTTTATAAATTTCAAATATCAATATACTTATTTTTAAAATTCACATATTTTAAAAAAATTGAACTAAAAAACTTATAATATACTCTCAACAAAAACTAAATAAAAAATAAATATAAAATACCATAAATTAATAAACTATAGCAATAATACTCAATATCATATAAAAAAATTGTTTAAATGAGAAGGCCCAAAAAGTGTTAAAGGTTCAAATATAGGAGCTAAAATGCTTAATTTTCAAATAATAGGAATGGTATAATGATTTTTTTTTTAAATAAAATGATGAATTAATATCTAAATTAATTTTTTTTAATTTTTTAATATTTAAATCTGATTAATACATATAAATATTAGTTTTTTTAATCATTAGATCATGTTTTTCATATTATTAAGTTAATAATATTAATAATTAATAATAAAAGGATGACATGCTTTATGGCGCATGCAAAATGCGGCAATTTTTTATGACAATAAACCGAATATACATGTGTTGTTGCAATAAATTTGGACTGGAATCAAAGAAGCATACTTAATCAAAATCGGTTCTATGCATAACATGGCTTTTGAACTCAATACTTTAGGCTTACTTAATACAGCAGGCAGAAGGGGACAAGCTCCGACAATTGTGTCTATTATTTAACGCTGTCTTTTGATGCGGAATGAAATAAATGAGTATAAAGGCCTTGGGTATAAGGACGGTCAAGAATCCAAAAAAATGAGGGTCAAGCTCATATTACACTAAGGTGTAAGCTTTGTCAACATGTTTCGGCCTAAAAATTCACCTCAAGATATGTCGAAGGTACTTGTTCGAGTGGGATCCTCGAGATCCTATAGAATATTCTCTTAGACACGTGTTAGATGCTCAGTATAGACAGACATCGTTCCTTCACTCTGGGACCACACTTTATCCTATGCAGACTCTTCAACTTGGCACTCTTATGATGGTACAAGTGGCCTAAGAGAATCTTACAAGCACTATAAATATTACATAATGACACACATTTCAAGGTATGTCACCCTAATTCTAAACACTCCAGTAACCTATGATCGGGCCTGTAACATACAAACACTCCATGATCGGGCCTGTAACATACAAACTCCAGAAGGCACAGAGATACCTCACACATGGAATGTATAACATTTGAAGATGTATTATCAATGAGATCAAATTTAATGAAAATTTTAAAGTCCCAAAATATGTTTGATAATTTATATTTTTTTATAAGACTTGCTTGACAGGCAAGAGACCTTCCCAGGGAGGAACTAAGTCCTGGACGAAGGACATAAGACCTACTTGATAGGCCAAAGACCTTCCTTGAGAGTCACTAAGTCTTAGATGAAGGACATAAGACCTGCTTGACAGGCAAAAGACATTCTCTATGAGGCACTAAGTCCTGGATGAAAGACATAAGACTTGCTTGATAGGCAAAAGACCTTCTCTGGGAGGCATTAAGTCTTGGATGAAGGACATAAGACCTGTTTGACAAGTAAAAGACCTTCCCTAGGAGGCACTACATCCTGGGCGAAGGAAATAAGACTTGATTGACAGGCAAAAGACCTTCCCTAGGAGGCACTAAGTCTTGGACGAGGGACATAAGACCTGCATGACAGGTAAAAGACATTCTCTAGGAGGCACTAAGTCCTAGACGAAGGACATAAGACTCGCTTAGGATGAAGTATTGATCTCACTTTGAATCTATAAATGCTTCGATAAAATAAAAACCTCTAAGGCCAAAGAACTGAGCCTAAAAAGAGTGGAATTAGCTTTGGTGAATGAAAGCCACAACCATTCAGACAAAAAGGATGAATAAAGATTTTCATTAATAAAAATAGTTTACATAAGAAATATACAAAGAATTTACATTTGTGAAATACATCAAAGAAAAATTACAAAAAGGATTATTGAGGATTTGAGCCACCCTCCCCGGGGTCCGCATCATCACTCAAATCTTCACTTGATGAAGAATGAAGATCTTTATACTTATGAAAATCGAAGGTAGGCGAGGAAGGTTGAGGCAGCGTGCCAAGATAGTCATTGATGCTGGGGACAAAGACCTTCTTTGGCACATGCAACTTAAAGAAATTAGCCTCTTCGGGATGATTGGTGACGATCTCCTTCATGATCTTATTGTGCCAAAGCATCCCATGAAGGACCTTCCTTTTCATGATATACTTATTTAGCCAGTCAAAGGTGAAGATGTCCTTAAGGACTCAGTGCACTTCTCCTACATGCCTCTTAGCTTGGTCGGATAGGGACTTCAAAATCTTTTAAGAGAAGCGAAGCTCACTGTGAAGCTTGTCCTTATCCTTTTAGAGGTTGTGGTTCTATCCTTTGAAGCTGACCAACTGTTGGTTCAAGGATACAACAAGCTCCTCCGTCTCTTTCAGCTGAGCCCGGAGGACCTCAACTTCCTTTAGAGCCTTCCTCTTCTCTCGTTGGGCACCCTCAGCGTCAGCAACCGCTTTATCAAGAGCTTCTTTAACACTTCAAAGCTCTAATGAAGAGGCCAAGAGAGCATGCTCCTTCTCCGTCAAACTCCTTTTGAGATTCTCATTCTCTAAAGAATTGAGGAAAATGATCATCTCCATCTCTTGGTGATCGGAGATGAGGGATTTCGCAGCTTCCTGGTGAGACTTGACCCTTAACAGAACATTCTACAAAAGGAGAATTAGAAGTAGAAAAAAAGGAAAATAATGAAGAACAATCAAACTAAACCAATGTTGACCTCAATGGCGGATAGAAGGGTCAACCCCTGAGATAGTATCCCTCTAGCATAAGGAAGTCTCATCCTTTCCCAAAAGAATTCATCGTCCATCAATATTTAGTCACTAGGAGGAGGGATTGATGTAGAGGAGAGGGAGCGAGGAGTCTCAGCAATGAGGAACTGCTCAGCGGAGTGTTGAGGATGGTCATTAAACTTGTGAGTTTCCTCATCACTACACGGAGGGTCTTCCTCACAAATAGTGGATGTCCCAGTCCCTTTCATGAAAACTTTTGGCTCTGAGAAGCCCCCATGAAGAAACATCTATGTTGCCAACTTCAAACTATAACCCACCTTGAAGAGATCATAAAGAGCTTCATCCTCTTCAGGGCTTGGAGTTGGCAAGCCTTCGACATCAAAGTTCTTGACGAATTCCTCTAGTTCTTCAAAACAGGTTCCGGAGGAGACCTCACCTTTGCCTTCTCCATAAACCTAAAACAGAAGCAGAATTAGATATGAAGCCTGGAGAGGACATGGTGGAATAACTAGCTAAATGTACCTCGGCCATTTGGGGAAGGGGCAGAGCTAGAATCGTGGGAAGAACAACTTCTGCTTCAACACGAGGCGAAGCATCATCAAGTTGAATATCTTTGACACCCTACAAGAAGAAAGGGAGAAATGAGTACCCCAAAAGAGAAACATAAAGTAGAGAAGGATCCTAAGCTTACCTTAGGTGCCGAAGGGAGAATGGTGGCATCCTCAGCCCTCGAATGGGTCGAACTGGTTGCCACAGTAGGAGGCTTGACCTCTGTTGGGGGACGAGTTGGAGTCTCATCCATTTGAGTGCTTTTGACAGTCTACAACGAAGAAAGGAAACAAAATCAAGGGTAGACAAGAAAGGAATAAAATGAGAACAAAAATAAGAAGAGGAGAGGCTTACCTCAGGTATCGAAGGCAATGTAATAGAAGAGGGTAAGGGGGGAAAACCCTCGCCTAGTAAGGCAACACTTCCTTCAACGGTCCCCTCCAGTGAAGCTATATAAATACAGACGATAGATTAGTACAAACTAAAAACAAAACTATAAGAAAGTAAAAAGAGCTTACCAGCCTTTCACGAGGGCCTCTTTATGGAATGCTTCACTCTTGTCCTTCCCACTTCTCAGCCACCAGAAAGAATCACTCGAAGGGGCTCAGCCTCGACAAGAGAAGTAGTCCCAGCAGACTTCCTAGCCTACCAAGACGTCCCTAGCCTCTCATGAGTTTCGTTGACCCCCCAAAGGTCAGAAGAAGAAGAGGAAGATGAAGAGGAATAGGAATTAAAGGAATCGAAAGCATTACTTGAAGGAAGTGTGGATGGCTGAGTAGATATCAAACCATTACCTTCGCCAGTCGTGGAAGGTAAAGTGAAGGCTCTCTCTAAGAACTACCTCATCACCGCCTCCTCCTATTGTAAAGGAAACTATAAATTTCAGGAGGAAATCTTCAGAAAATGATAGAGTGCAGTTCGAGTAGAAGATCTGGAGCCATCTGATAAATTCCTCCTGGTTACGGGCTAAAGACTCCATCATGTCGAGGACATCCCTCGCCACCCACTGAAAATGAGGCATATGAAAGATCTTATCTTCGAACATTTGAAGCTTTAATAGTTGATCATATATCACCTCTTCTTTTCAAAACCAAAGGGATGCTTCAGGCGAGATGAGGAAGTAGAAGCTGAAGATGTAGCAGGGGGAGGGGGTTCAGGAGCCGAGGCTAGATGAGCAGAGTGGGGAATCGATCGATTTTGATTGATCTTCAGAGTAGCCTTAAAAGTCTTCTCTAACATTTTCTTAGTCATCCAAATAATGAAAGGGCCTTCTACATCATCATCAGTTGGCTCAGGAACTTGCCTATTTGAACTAGAGAGAGGTACCATAGGATGAGGATCAACCTAAGGTCTAGAAGGGGCTTGAGCCCTTGCAATACCCCTAGGGGACAAATCTTTGTAATAAGAAGAAAGATGAGGGAAATTAGCCTCCTGAAGGTGGAGTCAGAGAATAGCCCTCTGAATCTCTTTCTTCGTGTGAGGTCGAAGCTTCCCTGTGAGAGGGTCTCGCATAGGAATAACATGAGTCAAGTCTGGCTTAGGAATGCTAGCCTTCTCCTCCTTGGTCCTTATCCTCAGCATAAGCTAGAGATCTTCATTCACAGCTTTTAGAGGCTTTTCTGAAAAAGGAAAAAAGGAACGAAGGTGAAGAAAAGACTAAAAATAATGATAATGCATAATAAGTCAATCAATTACTCATTCACCTAGCAAATTCTCGAGGCAGAAAGGGACTGATAGGCACCCATATTTATCTATGAGGAGACTGCTATGCCATAAATCTTTCAAATTGGTTAGCTCCCTTATGTTGATTAGAATCAACAAATCCCTCATGTCATCTTTGATAAGAGGAGGGTCTCGATAATCCCCATCAAATCCCAACCCAGCATTATTGGGACCAATATAGCGAAGCCCACAGAAGCGGCGCTTTTAGTCATCAGCCTTGTTAGCCTTCGAGCGATTGGGCCTCCCAAACGACATGAAGACCCCAACATCTCCTTAGCTCGACCCAAACTGGAAGAAGGTCTGAAAAAGCTCCATTGAAGGGGAGAAAATCCCCAAGCAGAAACATAAGACTTCAAAACCATGGATATCTAGAATCAAATTCGGGGTGCGAGTAAAAGGTAACACACCGAAATGCCTAAAAACATCGAGGAAAAAGATAGAAGGAGAAAGAAAGAAGCCTCGAAGCATCTTATCGTAAAAAATGACATAATCCTGACAAACAATGGGAACATTAAGATGAGGATCCTCATGGAAAATATAGTGAGCAGGAGAAAGAAAAATGAAAGAAACCATAGAGGAAATGCTATCAAAGTTGGCCTGAAGAGGCTCCCAGTTAATCTTCGACTTGGGAACCACTCTTTTCCAAGCGAGAACTAAAGAGTTGATGATAAATTCTTCCTGACTGGCGGAGTTAGCCATTTTGCCTTGATATTGTCTAGTACGTGCCATTTGATTATAGAAAATGATGGTAATCAAAAGAAAGAAGTGTTAGGTTGAAGAAGCAAAGAAATTTCGAAAGCAAAGAAAAGCAAGTCAAAAGAAGAAAAGGACAAGTTAAAACAAATGGATATATGTGGACATTCTAGAAGACCTTTCAAATTCTCAACCATTATAACTCAAAACGCGACACGTTGCGAGTCATTCAGAATGTATTGGAAGAACACGTGGCAAGAAAGTTTATTCGCATTAGGGCTTCGATGGGATAGGGAATGAAGCCCACAAAAATATATCAAAGCAGCCTAGAGCTTCAATTGGAGGATATAGAAATTGTCAACACTATGAGACGACATACTCTAAATAAAAAATAAGGATCTTAGAGCATTCTTTTAACTAGTTTTGTCCAAACGAAGGAATCAGACCTGGGAGCTCCTCAATCTCCTACGAACAAGGGGGGCCACTGATGTAGAATGAAATAAATGAGTATAAAGGCCTTGGGCATGAGAACGACTAAGAATCCAAAAAGAATGAGGGCCCATACCCATATTACACTCGAGTGTAGGCTTTGTCAACATGCTTCGACCTAAGACTTCTCCTCAAGATATGCCGAAGATACCTTTTCGAGTGGGACCCTCGGGATCTTACAAAATATTATCTCAGACACATGTTAGATGCTCAGTATAGGCAGATGTCATTCCCTTACTCGGAGACCACACTTTACCCTATGCAGACTCTTCCACTTGGCACTCTTATAATGGTACTAGTAGCCTAAGAGAATCTTACAAGTATTATAAATACTCGATGATGACACGTATTTCAAGGTATGTACCTTAACTCTAAACACTCTAGTAACCTATTAGCTTACATGGCTCATTGTGCATATATCTACATCTAGTCCAGTCCAAGTCTAAAGATCGAAAGTTATTAGACTCTGAGCCTATCATCCTTCATTTGGGTGGGTTAAATGTAATACTAATGGATCTTATTCCTCTAATGGAAAACTTTCAGGAGCGGGAGGCATCTTTCGTAACACTAAAAGTTTCTCTCTAGGTTGTTTTTTCTTTCGATACAGCCTCTGATTTTGCTTTCATAATTGAACTTCATGCAGTTGAGATTGCATGGGAAAAAGGATGGCACATGTTATGGTTAGAGGGTGACTCTTCTTATGTAGTTGGTTTGTTCAAATCTAAATCACATGTTGTTCCTTGGAAACTTCGTAGCAGGTGGCTTCACTATTTATATTTATCTAGTTCTATGCATATTGTCGTCTCTCATGTGTTTAGAGAAGGTAATAAGATGGCAGATTCTTTGGCCAATTATAGGAGACAACATCAATCTAACAAATGGTGGCATCACTTTCCGGATTTCTTTGTAACTTTAATCTATGAGGATCTGAGTAGAAAAGAGAACTTTCGATTTATTTGATTATTTTTCATCGTATTCTTTAGAGGTTATTCCTCTAGCTTTGGCTTCTAACTTTACATTCATTTTTGTTTGATTTTAATAATATTTTGGACCCAAGAAGATGAAGAGGTCATTAAGAATATGTCAACCTAATTGGGATACTCAGGTGCAATCACTGATTCTTAAGGTTAACCTTTTATAAAAATAAATAAATAAAAATAATAGGGATGACATGTATAGGATTTGTCTGCATGTTTTGTTATTAGTAAATGATGTTGCATTAAAACAATGACAAAGTTAGAAAATTATTTGACTCAATTTTATAAAATTTTAGAATTTTTTCATTTGAGAGTTTAAACTATCATGACTATCTGAATCATTGGAATCCAATTGTGCCATGCTAAAGAGGAATGTCAACTTTGGATAAAATGATAATGTTAAATCACAAGCTGACACATGCACTGCGTTTTCGAATAATTTCATCAATATTTTTGTTCCCTTTAATTTGAATAATTCTATAAAGGTGTTCTGAGCCAAGTCAAGTAATTTTTTGGAATTGAATTCCAACATTTATCTATTTATAAGTTTATTGTGTAAGGAGCAAAATCTATCCAAATAGTAACTTCCAATTAGAAAGCAAATAGCATAAATTAGTTGAGAGTCAATGTTGGTGCAACAACTAGAATTAATTTTTCAAAGATAAAAGATTATATGCAAATTCCCATATCCAAAGCAGACTTTTCAAGTTGAATCACATTCAATTATTTTCTATGTGGTGCGATGAATTTATTTTTAAAAATAAACTCTTAAAAGAAAAATGTGTTCGTATATTGAAGAAAATAACCTTACATGCAACCTTATTTGCCAAGATATCAAAGATAATGCAAAACATATATTCCAAATAATTCATCAATTGCTCGTGTTTGACACCATACATTATTATTATTATTATTATGATTATTATTATTATTATTATTATTATTATTATTATTATTATTATTATTATTATTATTATTATTTCTAATGAGATAATAAAAAAAATCAATAATCAATTATCTATACTTGATATAACTAGTTTTTTCAAGAATGTGCTACGCACATTGCTAAAGTATCTCGTTATATTTTTGCTACGCACTTTACAAACCGTGTACACTTTTCTCTTCTCATAATTCAATCGATTTATAGCATCTTTTCATATCAAAACTGCAATTCTTTTATCCTGCAATTTAGTAAAAAAATACGATAAATATTAATTATAATCTAATTTAAAATTATATATAATTATAATTATACATAATGAATAATAATCTTCATGCAGATTAAGATTAATCTCTTTAATAGTAATTTATTTTTGTCGACATAATCAAAAGTTTTCATTCCGTTTGAAATTCAATAATATCAATTATTTTATTATCAAAATTTAAATTATTTTTCAAATTATTTTCAATTTATATCATCAGATTATTTACTTTAAATTTTTTTTATTATTTTTTTAAATGACATTTGATACTTGTCTAAAGAATTATCTGGTATTGAGTTTGTCAAAAGTATTTTTAATAATTTTTTTATATTTTGATTAAAAACGTTTTTTCAAAACTCCTTTTCCAAACTACTTTGAATTTGACATATTTTTAATAATAATAATAATAATAATAATAATAATAATAATAATAATAATAATAATGTTGATATTCATCATAATTAACCTCCTTTAATGAAATTTTATTCATGCCAACTATTTCTAGAAAATCATAATTTTCAATTTTTATTATGTTTAAAAGATACAATAAATATTAGTTATAATCTAATTTAAAATTATATATAATTTATACATAATAAATAATAATAATAATAATAATAATACCTTTCATACTGGATAAGATTAATCTCTTTAATGATTTTTTATATTCTTCGGTTGTTTCTATGTAATCATTTTTTTATAAGTAATTCATTTTATTAATTAAAAGGGGAAAAACCAATTTGGAGGTGAGTCCAAATTGATGAAAAAACCACTCCTAAAACTAATACATCAAAAAGGCAAGAACAAGCCTCTTGCCGATAGCCTATCCTTGAAAGAAAAAATCTAAATTATTTTTCAAA
>CAOJBK015616074.1:0-14112 GCA_948294925.1 Codiaeum variegatum
ATTAATTAATTACTGACGCAAAAAAGTTAATTACTGACGCTAAATTGCGTCAGTAATTACTGGCGCATTATTTTTTGCGTCAGTATTTTTTTTGTTACTGTCGGGGGAAATACTGACGCAATTTATGCGTCAGTATTTGACTGTTCGGCGTCAGTAACACCACTTACTGACGCATAAATTGCATCAGTAAATCTTGAATTTTTTGTAGTGATTCTCAGAGAGTCAGGCAACTTATTAGCCAAGTCCACATCAATGAGCATCCTTGCAAAGTGGCCAAAATCGCCATCTAAACTTGCTTTATCAATTCAAATTAATGCTCCAATTCCTTTAGCAATATCTGTAAGCATCAGAAAATCCCAATATTCTCAAGGCAAGGAATAAAGTTTGACCCAAGCTTGTGCCGTAGAAGAGTTTTGAGTAGTTGGATCAAAATCCGATACCCATTTTTGAAGTCTAAAGACTCCTGGCTTCAAAGCAATTGCTCCACGACTCCAAACAGCTAGCTTGATCTCTATAGATTTCAACATGATATGATAGAAGCCTTTCCCTAGAGAAATCAATCACCAAGGCTCATGTAAACCCCATATTTTTATCAGATCATCTTTCAGATCACCCAACTTCCATGGATTATCACCCTTATTCAAAACCAATCTTCCGATTAAAGATAACTCGCACATTTTGACCATTCCCTCACATTTTGAAACTTCCTATATTTGAAACTACAGACTTGGGCTCCTTTGTAGAGCGATCATGAATGGCAAGTTGGGGAGGCATAACTGTTTAAGCATAAGATAATTTAAGGGCTGAGATCAGTGGCTGCACTGGCCTAGAGAGGCTATCCAAAGATGAGACATGAATTAGACCTCAATAAGTATCGAATTTGGAGGCCAGAGATCGGCCATGCATCACCATATCGCTAGTAGAAGATTGCGTATAGAGTAGGTAAGCTGGGGGTAGCAGTAAAAATTCCTGGAGCCAATAAATTTAGATTTTTTTTTTTTTTAAGTTATCATAACTGCATGATATAGTTAGTTTACTCTACCTATTCGTACATAAATGTTCATTTGATTTTTTTATGTTAATGTATAAATATTTTATAGTTTATAATATATATATATATATATATATATTAGTTTTGAAAAATAATTTTTATACAATTTTTATTTATATATTTTAAAAGTAATTAACAATCAAATTTTGAGAAAAATGTAATAGCAATTTATTTTAGAATATTAATTTATTACACCTAAAAGGTTAAAAACAGATAACTGACCCTTCCATGATGATTTGAACAAAATTCAATTCAAATTATTTAAATGGCTAAGCTGAACCAACTTTTTTTCTTTTAATACTAAAGTTATCACAACAAGATTATGATTGCGATGTTGAATTTGTATAAAAATGATACTTTTTCTAAATACTATTTTTCTAAATTATAGCTCAAATATACTAGTAATATCAGATTAATTTTCACTATTTGATAAAAATTATTAGATAGGATTAAGACGGAAGAAGGTTAACAGTTTTGAGAAATTGCAAAAGATTATTAACAACATGAACTCTTACAAGTTTTTTAGCAACAACAGTTAAAATTCACCTTTGTACAATTACAAAGGGGTGAATTGAAACAGCAGCAATCAAAGCATGGACATGAAGTTCTGGGCAATTTGCAACAACTTTGACAAGCCTTGTTCGGCAAAGCAGCTGCACATGTTGAGGTACACGGTGGGCAGCAAGTGCAGCAATTTGGCATTTGGAATTGAGGTTGACAACAGACTTTGAAGCAGCAAATCCATGGAAGACTGCAAACAAATTTTCAACCCAGTTAGGGCCTCTGTTTGGGATAGCATAATCTATGGATAGCTCTAAACTTTACCAGAGCTAGATAACAGAAATATTTAGGAAAAAATGAAAAAAAAAATGTCAAAGTACCAGAGCCTCTTCCAGCAACGGTGACATTTATGCGCCTTCTTATGTCTGGTTCGAAGAAAATGATTATGCAATTTAGTGAACTAAACTTATCATAAGAAATCATATTATAAAAAAAATACACTTAATAAGAGTAAGTTGATGAACAATACATACATTGCCACAAGAGGATCCTGTTTAGTGCCAATGAAATCATGAAGCCTGTAAATTAAATGCTAGATGTCAGAATAGAACATACAAACAAATGGATTCTAAAAATATAAACAAGAATAAGCATATTATGAATATTTGAGCTGACTGTTTGTGATAAAGAAACCGTACTCTTTGCAGCATCTCGAAGCAGGTTGAAGGCCTTCGGTAGTTTTTAATTCTTCCTGCTCATAGAAAAAGAAACATCATTTATACCAATCTTCTATGGGGAAATTGAACATTTTAAATGCATCCATTTTATAAATGCATATACAAAATCGTGCTATGAAACTTAACCAACAATGTGTACAGAACAGATTATGCTAAGTTGAGAGAGTACATACATCACTAAAACATATGATTTCGTTGAATTTGCATATAACTAATGGAAAAATCGGCAAAAGTGAAATGAAGCAGAACTTGAATCACAGTATAAGACAACGTACATAAGTAAAAGATCGTAAAATTCGACAAATGATAGCACCTAGGACTCAATATGACTAATGAAGATAGCTAAGTGACAACTATCATGTTCTAAAAAGGGTCAATTTGAATCACTGTAAATTTTGGGCAAATAAAATTTAATAGATTCTGATACCGCTCAACATTCGGCTCCAACTATCTGCTCAGGATCTGGCCAAACCTTAGAGTACCTTAGTTCTACCCAAACCTCAGACATTCAACAGGATTTGTCTTATTAACTTTCGGTGGTTCGGGTTCACAGAAGACAGATGTTAGTAGCCCTATGGAGAGGTACACTGCAATGTATTTCACCCTATAAATACAACGCTCAATAGCTCATACGAGGTAATGTTCACAAACAAAGCAAAGCTATAAACTAAGATCCATTTTTTAGAACTTTTCCACTTTAACCTATTTCTGACTTGAGCGTCGGAGGATTATTAACGGACACCACGTTCGGTCACCCCTTACCATTGTTTTCTCTATATAGGCTGTTCCAACTCAACTAAAGCAATCAGCATTCAACAGTGTGACAAACCCACATACATCAGATCCAAACCCAAACCAAATAAGATAAGAGAATGTTTGGTAAGCCACAGTAGAATTTAATTTAATCGGGTTAGTTTGGTACGATGTAATCGAACATAATACATTTGATTACATTACATGGCATTACATACCTAAACAACACCTAGATACATTTGATTACATTACATTACATTTTATCACTGCCTACCAACCAAGCGCTAAATGTCCAATGAGTTGAATGAGTTCTTAATTGTTCCAAGCAATTTAATCAAATAAACATATTCAATTACTTGAACTTTTCTGTTTCTCTAATGAGCAACATTTCAATCATACCAAGCATACATCAATTAAATCATTTAACTGTTAATCTAAAATTAAATTATGCATATACTTATCACAAACTAAACTGGGTTAGGCCTAAAAATAAGTAATGAAATTGTAATTTACACTAATCACATCAATAATACAGCAAAACCCTTTAAAAATTCTTTTTCTTTTTTTTTCTATTTAAAGACTCTGTTTATTGATAAATGAACTATCCAAATCAAGTAACTTTAAAAGGAAAATCACTGAAACTAAACCTGAAGCAAACCAATCTCTCTTTCCAAGATTTGAACTTTAACCAACTGCCTTCTTTTACCAAACAAATCCAACCCTCCCGGCGGCGACTTTGGACAAACTGCCGGCGGTTGCGGCGGCGGCAGAAAAGATGAACAAGACCCACCGCAAGATGAAGAACATGAATTGGAACAACCACCACGACCATCCATGGTAATCTAATTACCAAGAAAAAGAAAAAGAGAACCCCATTGTTGAAATTGAAAAAGACAGAGTAATTGTTCTTGGTAATGTCGTTTGATTGGGTTCTCTCTGTGTGAAGAAGACTTAGAGCAACGTGGGATTGACAGAAGAAGTTATAAAAGTGCGATTCTGCCATTGTTGCAGAGCACACGTGACTGTCAATTAGCACTCAAATAAATTTTGTTTTGTTTTAGTTTAGTTTTGGTTTGTTTTGTACTTTTTCACTTCAAATACTATTGGTTTTTTGTTTCTACTTGTCCACAAAAGGACTCTTTACAAAATTGGCCAATTTTATTTTCAGATTTAGAATTAGGAAAAAAAAAAGCCAATCGAAATACCAAAAATTTAGAATTATAAAACACACTATTTAGACATTTATATTGAATAAAAAAAACTCTACATCATAGTACATTTAAAAAGAAAAATTATTGCAAGTAAAGCTATTGTCACATGAATAGATTCTTATTTTTATTAGACTTATGGAGAAAAAAATGCACACTATTCTTTATAAATGAATTTCATAAAAGGGTATAAATTTTTTTTGAATTTAAATTTATGTATTTGATTGAATCTGATAATTTTTTTTAATGAAATTGTCTAACATTAAACATCAAAGGGGCAATTAAAATATCATTTAAAATCATGTATCGTACCCCTTAAAAAATAAATTTTTAAAAAGTTATTTTTTAAAAAATAAATTTTTTTGATAATTAATTGCTTGTATAGGAGTGTGAATAAAGATATGGGAAGGGGCAAGATGGTAAAAAGACAAAAAAAAGCCATTACAGCATAACTATCAACTTCTTCCTCGTAGATAGCAAAAGGTTGAAGACAAGACAATGCGTGCGAGAGATGGTTACATTTGTAAGTTAAAACTAGATGACGTGTCTATCGGAGGATGGTGAAATTGTGTTAGCGCAGTCAACTAAATGCGGACCGTTGATCGCCCTACGGGCTCACTACCACAACGGCCACGGAGAGCTTTGGTACTCGAAACGGCCCATAGTAGATCTGAATAAATATGGGCTTGAGTTGGAAATATACATAGATATAACCCATATGCATCGCCTTCATTTCAATTTGAGGAAAAATTCCAAAAATAACAAAAAAAATGCAGCAGCAGCTACAGGGGTCTTCCATCCACGGCTCTAAATGCAGCATTTGTATTAATCTCGACTGCTTGCACTGGTGGAGGTTGCCATCTCAGATTACTTGCTTCATAATAAGACTTCTGTTCATGCATTCTCCAATCAGATACTTGTTCATATTCCTCCCTCCACTTTTATGCATTTTTTACAGCATCTGCTGGATTTGGATCTTCATTGCGAAAGACCTTTCTATTTCTTTTTTTTCCAAATTTCACAGCACAAAAACTGTTTCTGTAATTGCTTGAACATCACCCCTTTCCTGAAATACTTTAACCAAACTATACCACCAATCTGCAAAAGAAGTAAAAACAGAGTTATGAGTGGTAATATTCCATTTTGATGCAAACCATGCACATCTAGCTGGATGACAGTGTATGAGAGCATGCTCTATCGTTTCATTGTTTGCTTAACACACATCACAGATGACATCTCTTGTAATCTTTCTCTTATATAATTTTTCCTTAACTGGTAATGCATTGTGACATGCCCTCCACATAAATGCTTTGATTTTCATTAACTAGAATCCTTTCCATTGAAAACAAGCTTCCTCACTCCTTGTCTTAGAACATCAATTCCCTTCATTAATCCCTACCAAGCCTAGGAATCAGACTGTTTACATGTAACTTCCCACAGATCCTTATGTCTAAAATACTTTGCTTTTATTACTTTTGCCCAAAGTGACTCTGGATACAACACCAGTCTCCATGCCTGCTTTGCAAGCAGTGCTAAATTGAAAGTTTGAAACTCTCTAAATCCTAGTCCACCTTCTAAGTTATTGGTTGCAAAATTTTCCCATTTAAGCAAATGCAAACCTTTCTTCTCCTTCTCACCTTTCCACCAGAAATTGGATATAATTGAATTAATTATATGAATGAAATTCTGTGGCAAATAAAAACATGACATGACATGCACTGACAATGCATAAATAATTGATTTAATGAAGACCTCCCTGCCAGCATAAAAAAGCATCCCTTGATTCCACCCCTTTATCTTCTGTCTGATCTTAATCAAAAGGAAATCCAAAGAGCTACACTTTCTTCTTTCCCAGGTTGATGTTAGTCCCAAATATCTATCTTCCCCAGTTATTTCTTTCATTTCCAACTGTTCTGCAATATGAGTCCTCCAAAATTATGGTGTATTCTTGCTGAATTTGATTGCACTTTTCCTTCTATTAACTGCTAAACCTGATTGCCTTTCAAAAGTATTCAAAATCTCTATAAAACCATTATTCTCATTCTCAGTTGCCTTTCCAAAAAGCAGCACATCATCAGCAAACATTATGTGTGTGAGTGTAGGACTAGCTCTTGTTATTTTATATCCAGAGATGATTCCCCTAGTCATAGCTCTTTCCAGTGAACACGATAACCCATTCATTGCAATTATAAATAGGTAAGGGGAGAGAGGATCCCCTTGCCTAATACCAGATGCAGGAATAAATGTTTCTGTGAGTTTTCCATTTATCAACACAGCATAACTCATGTTCGACATACATGCTTTAATCCAATCTATAAATTGTTGTGCAAATCCCATTTTACTTAGTACTGCTATTATGTAGTCCCATTTTAATTTATCAAAAGCTTTAAAAAGATCCAATTTTATGGCCATATTGAAATCCTTCTTTGAGGAAATGAGGATGCTAAGACGGATGTGTGGTCATACTAGAATTAATAGAGTCCGAGTATATTTGGAATAAAATTGGAGTTGCCTCTATAGAAGACAAGTTGAGAGAAGGGAGACTAAGATGGTTCGGGTATATGCGACGTACACCGGTTAGAAAATTAGAATACCAAGAGTAGATGTGGGTAAAAAAGGGAGGGGTAGACCTAAGTTAACTTGGAGTAGAGTCATTCAACATGATCTTGAGTTTTTAAACATTTCTGATAATATGGTTCACGATCGCCGCGAGTGGAAAAAGTGCCGATCCCAATTAACTTGGGACTAAGGCTTTCTTGAGTTGAGTATTGAAATCCTTTTTTGAATTTGATTTATTGAAACTGTGAAAGATTTCATGAGTAAGCAAGATATTGTCATGCATTGAACGGTTATTGATGAAAGCAGATTGAGCTGGATGAATAATTTGATCAAGGTATGGTTTAAGCCTCATAATAATTACTTTTGTTATAGCTTTATAAATGAAAGAACATAAACTAATGGGTCTAAAGTCTGCTACCTGTTCTGGAGACGACTTCTTTGGAATCAAACAAATAAATGACTTGTTAAAAGCTTCAGGAAGTCTTTTCTCCACAAAAAATTGTTGAATTGCAGCTGTTACTTCTCCTCCCACAGTGCTTCAATTTTTCTGATAAAATGCACCATTTAATCCATCTGAACCAGGCGCCTTTGAAGCCCCCAAACTGAATACTGCATTCTTTATTTCATCTACAGTTATTGGAGATATTAAAGCCTTATTTATTTCATCAGTAATACAACAAGGAATATAATCAATATCTTGTAAAGAAACTGAAGAATCTTGATTTGAAAACAGCTGCATAAAATGGTTAGTAACTTCATTATAATATCTTTTTCTCCTTGGATCCATGATCCATGTCCATCCCTTAATCTATAAATTTTAGCCTTTTGTTTTCTCTTAATTGCTGTAACATAAAAGTACTTTGAATTCTAATCACCTTCTTGAAGCCACTGATTCTTGGATCTTTGCTTCCAAAAGATTTCTTCCATTGCCCACAAAGTGTTTAAATCAGCAAGAAGCATTTTTTTCTCTTTCCTTGCTTCCTTCATTAAAACCAGTGAGGTATAGCTGTTCCAACTCCCTCATGACATTTTCAATTTGCTGTTGACTGTTTCCCACATACATTTTGTGCCATTTCATAATCTCTTCATTAAACTTTTGTTGCTTGTCCCATAACTGTGCTAAATTTGATGCATGTCTGCCAGTATTCCACGCTTTACTTAGAATTTCTTTCCAATCTCTATGTCTTAACCACTTATTTTCAAATCTAAAAACCCCTTTAAAATAAGGGAATTTGTCTTCAAGCTGGATGATTAGAGGCCTATGATCAGATCCTACTAGTTGTTCGTGAATTACTTGTGTTGTATTAAATTGAATTCTTCCAGTTGCATTAACCATCACTTTATCTAATCTTTGCCATATTCCAGCCTCACCTTCTTGCTTGTTAAACCAGGTATGTCTTGGTCCTTTGAAACTGAGATCAATTAAATCATCATTTTGCATCCATTCTCCCAACAGAAGAGTGCTGCCTTCAGTTACAGATTTACCCCCTTCTTTGTCTTCCACACCTAGGATAGTATTCAAGTCTCCTAAGCATAGCCAACTAACTCTCTGTCCTGGGTTTAAATTACTCCATTCTGAGAACACCTGCTTCCTCTCATTCTTATAAGGATTTCCATAAAGGAATGAATGAAGCCAAGAAATCCCTTTATCTTTCCTGAGACAGAAAGCATGAATATAATACTGGCTCCTCTTTATCACTCTGATATCATCAGGATCCCTCCACCATAATGTCAAACTGCCTGCACTCCTCATAGCTTCAACATGCTCCATCAGCTCAAACTTAAGTTTCCTTCCTATACTTTCTAGATATTCCTTCAGATTTTTTGTTTCTGATAAGAAAATAATGAAATGCTTATAATGAGAGTTCAACTTTCAGGTTATGGCTAACAATCACTATACTCCTATCTGCATTCACTTGCTTTGCCGGCGCTTGGATAACACGCGCCTCCTTCTGAATCAGAGAAAAATCCATTTTTGCTGACTTTTCCATTTGTTTGGCTTGTAAATAAGCTTCCACTTCCAAATCCTTCTTCATTATAAAAGGATCATCCTTGTTACTTGCAGCTAACCAAGGTCCATACCAATTTTCATTTATGCTTAGTAATTCTGAATAACTCACATTTGGAAAAATGGAACACTTATTTATATGATTTTTAAAAAACCTATTTACCCATATAATCAACACTTATTTATGGAATTCAAATATCCCAACCATGACCATATGACCACTTGTGGATGAATCATATATTATAATTAAGCTTGAAAGACCAGATCCAATAACAACATTTAAGTTTTTATTCTAGGAGTTCTCCCTTTTAGAATCATGATACTTTGTAAAGACCTATATATTTTGATTTTATATATTAATATATTTGTTTTTAATATCTTTTTTTTTATAATTACTAAAGAGATAATTTTTTTTTTTTCAATTTTAGCTAGTTCCTGAAGAGCTGAATTTATGTGTTAAATTATAGTTCCTGAAAAACTAGCAATATATTTTAAATTTTAATTCTTGGAGAATTAATTATATATTTTTGAATTATAGTTTCTGACAAACTAGTATTATATTTTAATTTTAGTTTCAGTACAACTAATATTAATTATAGTTTATGAATAACTAGTACTGTATTTTATATTTTAGTTATTGGAGAACTAATACCATTCCCGAAGAATTGATAGTTCTGTAAAATTAAATAAATTAATACAGTTCTTGAAGAACTTATATGCCAAATTCTAGTTCATGAACAACTAGTATTATCATTATTTTTAAATAACAAAATTAAATTTGATTTCCAAAAAATTAAATTTATATTTTAAATTCTAGTTCCTAAAGAACTAATATTATATTTTAAATTCTAGTTCCTGAAGAACTAATATTATTGACAAATCATCAAGAACATTTCCTAAATAACTGATATTGTCTATAGTTTTGAAAAACTTGTATTTGAATTTATTCTAATAATTCTTAAAGAATTAGTATTCTAATCCTAGAGAGATAAGAATTTGCCATTTTTTTTATTATTGATTCTTTCATTGAATTTTTATAACTTTTATATTTTCTCTTACATTTAATTATTGTTATAATATTATTTGATAATAATTAATTAAAATTTAATTCATGAAGACATAATGGTAAATAAAGTTCTTGAAAAACTTAACTTGTATGTTAAATTCTAGTTCTTGAATGACTAAATTAATTATAATTTATGAAAACTTGTAATCTATATTCTAGTTCCCGAAGAACTTATAGTTCCTGCAGAACTAATGTAAATATAGTTTTTAATTTTTTTTAATTATTTCCTGAAGAACTTGTAAGTAAACTAATACAATTCTTAAAGAATTTATATTGTAAGTTTTAGTTCCTGAAGAACTAATGTTAATTATAGGTTTTGAAATTTTATTTTAAATTATAACTTCTGAAAAGTTAGTTCATAAAACTTATATTATAAAATCTTAGTAAAATCAAGCTCCTGAAGAACTTGTACTCCACATTTTAGTTTTAAAAAAAATTAGAATTATTTATAGTTCTTAGAAGAATAATTGAATAAATAATTAATATATGAATTCTTGAAGAATTTTGATCTTAACTTCTTGAAGAACTGATTAAATAAATTATTGATGTTTAAATTCCAAAAGAATTAATTTTAAGTTTCTAAAGAATTTAATTTTTGAAAATTTAGTATCACATTTTCAATGTTCCTGAATAACCAAATAATTATCTACAAATCTTTTAAAGATGAGTTATAATAAATATAATATTGAATTAGATGAATATCTCAGTGTAATTGCTGTAGATGATTTTTCTCATAGAAATTTTATAAAATTTATGAAATAAGAATTGCTAGTTTATTTCTGCTACTATTTGACTTGGGTTGATGACTTCTAATAAGGTAAAGTTATCTTATTTCCTTATAATTGAAATTTTATTAAATATGAAATTTGTCAGATCCTTCATGTTTATATTTAAGGATTTTGATTATATAAATACATACATTATGTACACATAATATTGCATCAAAGTAGTTAATAAGTTTATATATGCATATTAATAATTTTATTATGTACAATTATTTTTAGACTAAGAATTTTATAAAGATATTATTTATTATTAATATATTATATTTATTTTATGAAAACTAATATTATTTATAGTTTTTAAAGAATTGTTATTCTTTTAAATTTATATAAATTAATACAATTTTGGAAGAATTTGTATTCTAATTCTATTTCTTGAATAACTAATTGAATTGAATAAATGAGATCTAAATTTCTGAAGAATTGACCTTAAATTTTAAAAATATAGATTTACAATGTTTTTTATTTACATAATTGAAGAATTTGATAAATTGTCTATAAATCGTTTAAAGATTTATTATTTTAAATAGACAATGTCACTTTTGATAAAATTCAAATTTGTAACTCCTCACATAATGGGCAAGAAATATTTATTATGAATACAAAATATCAAAATATAATTGAATATCACGATTCTTAGAAATATAATCATTTATGAAAAATTATAAATCTCGCCCAATTAATTCCAATCCATTCCCTGAAGTGAATGTGGGTAGATAATAATTTTGTCATGAGAATACCTTCAAGAAGAAGGAAAATAATAATAAGTAAGTATTGAACTATATTTTAGTTGTAATATGAATCAATTATTTTTTTAGATGTAGTTGTCGTACGTCTAAATATTTTGTGCACTTTATCAATTTGAAATATTTTTGGTGGATTATGACATCTCTATAAAAGAAACAATCAAAATTGAGAGCACAATTTAACTTAATATGATAAACTCCCATAAGGAGTAACTAATTTGATAAAAACTCGAATTATTAATTTCATGGATTTAATTCCAATTGAGTCTATATTTAAATTGAATTAAATTTCAATAAGTTATGTGATTATTCCCAATGTAAATGTAAAAAAAAATATTACTTGAACATGAAGTTCAAGGATTGAACCTAAAGTTCAATAATCAAATATTTGACATGAAATGTCACTATGAATATCATATATACTCCCTTATAACTTATACATGAATATGAGCCTAACATTCACCAAAATTTTGTTGTGCACGTTTCTCGACATTAGGGGGAGAATAAACACATGTAGTGCTAAAGAATGTCGAGAAGTCTCTTCAAAGAAAATTTATATTTTTTATTTATGTATAAGTTAGAATAAATCAGAAGTTCATTAAACAATTTAGCTGCAACAAATTGCAATTCAACTGCTAACAGCATTTATATATGCCAAAAGAGTGACAGTCTTAAATTGTAGTTGCTAATATATTCGTAAAGGTCATAATTCTTATTGTAAGTGAAATCAAATTGAGCTCAATATATATGCCAGAAGCGTGGATGACCTACATATAAGAGTTTATGAAAATTAAAAGTAGTGTCACTCATAAAACCTCCTGAAGAGATTTTTCATGAAGAGGAAGATTCTAGTCAACGAGCTATAACCAATAATGAGATATAGATTGAAATAATGAAACAACTAGATCCTCCATATATGGCTCATGGAGTCGATAATCATATAAATGAAAATTATGAGATCTCAATTAATAGGAGAAATAGTTGATGGAAATTTGATTATCGTTGACGATGAATTTGTCTCAATAATTGCTCTTATTTCTCTAAGAGAAAATATGGATCCAAAATTTATGAGCATTAGTATAAACATGATTGACCATCATGGAAAGAGGCATAAAAAATTGAGTTAAACTCGTTTAACTAATTCTCTATTAAGAAAATGATTGTGTTCCATTAATAACTTTATATGACAGTTAAATAAAGATTTGATTTAAACCTTATGAATCCCAAAAGCGAATGATTCACTATAAATTGTTTATTATTGTAGTTTTTTTTTTATCAATGTGATAAATGTTATGTAATTTTAATGAGCTTAAAATAGTATGAATAAGAATTTGTATCCACCGGAAGATCGATCATAAAAGAGTCCCAACATACCAGTCTATTTAACCTATTCACTAGAAATGAAAAGAGATATTTTAGTCTTTACAAAGACAATGAAGAGTTATTTGGTCCTAAAACACCATATGAGTACTCATGAATTTTGTAAATTGCATATTTCATTTGCGCTGTAATTACTAGCTAGTATAAATTTTCACTAACAAATATTTGAATTTTGAGAAACATTTATTATGTTATCTTCAAAGGACTATTACTTTATCTTATTGATGTTAGCTATTTATTGAATCATCATATTGATGGATCTTAGACTGACTATGTATTAATTATGGTAATACTGCAAATTTCAAGGTCCTAAAGTACCTCAAGAAAAGTTACTCCCAATTTAGTATTTGAAATTAACACAAATTGTACTGCACAAAATTAAAGTGAATAAGATTAAGATGATTCTATTACTTTCATATACTCCGAAAGAGTTATGAAATTAATATCCACTAAAATTCGCTAAAACTATAAGAAAGATATTATTTCATTGATTGAAATATAAATGTTGTCCTCATCAGGGGGAGCGAATTAATATAAGATTGTACTCTTTTTTCTTAGTCAAGTTTTTGTTCCATAAGGTTTTCTTGACCAAAGATTTTAATGAGGTAATATGTGCAATAGCATAGTATGCATGAATTATACTATTTTCCTTAGCTATGTTTTTTCCCCTGAGTTTTTCTTGCAAGGTTTTCAATGAGGTATATTCATAATGCAAGTAATATCCAATAGAGTATTATAAATAAATTGACAATGGATATTATTTTAACATAATTCAATATATGATTTTGACAAGTGAGCATATATATTTACAAGATGATAGACAAAATTGGTATGCCCCAACTAATGTATCGTTGTCAAACTATGTTCCCATAAGGGGGGATATTTATATACTGTACTCTTTTTCCCTTGACCAAGATTTTGTCCCACTGGATTGTTCTGGTAAGGTTTTTAATGAGGCAGATTTATCACATAAGTTGTATAAGCAAGAATAATGCACTATTGTTTCCTTCATTAAGATTTTTTTCCCACCGAAGTTTTTTCTTAGTAAGGTTTTAACGAGACATATACTTTGCATAGACATCCAATGGGAAGTGTTATAAATATATTGATAATTGTGTATTATGTGAATGTCTATCACTATTTGACAGCACAAAGAATTCTATAAAGCTGTATTTTATTTATAAACATGGAGGCTATATATACACAAAATACATCCTATAAGAAAGGAAACAAAGCTTATCTAAGGAAACTAATTATTCTCTCTATAAGAAAGGAAACAAAGCCTATCTAAGGAAACTAATTATTCTCTCTATAAGAAAGG
>CAOJBK015616105.1:0-18775 GCA_948294925.1 Codiaeum variegatum
ATTCATTTCTAATTAGGTAGTCATGATATGTTATGCTAGACATCACTCACGATTTATGGGACTAAGTATGAATTGTGGATTACATACTTGGTATGAAGAAAAGAGTTTTCTTTATCCCATTGCTAATTAGAACATGAACCTAGCAAGTCACACACCATAAAGTGTATCCTTTGGCTTGACATTTAACCATTTTGATAATTGATTAAAGAGTTTAATTAATTATTAAATTACATTAGGTTAGACTTGTAATTAAATTTACAAAGATCTTATCATATTATGATTCCTACTAATTACTTATCCTAGTCACTTTGATTAATTCATTATTAATTAAGTCAAGTAAGTCAAAGGATGATGGAGTGAGAAGCCATCATCTTTGACTTACTTTTTCTTAATTAATTTGAAGTAATTTTGGTGAAAAGGAGAAGTCAAAACGAGTAGGCTATAATATTTATCTTTGGCCGACAACACTTGATGAATTGAACACATGACTTTGATTTTTTGAGTCTTCTTCACTATTCATCATCTTCTTCAAGAAGTAAGAGAGAGAAACTCTCAAGAACTAATAAGAGAAAATTCAAATTTTCAAGTGTGTTCTTAACCAAAGTCCAAACACAATCCCTAAGGTCTTAAATTCTCAAGCAAGAACCAACAAATTGGGTAACCAAGAGAGGGTTCAAGTTTCTTTAAAGAGGAAAGGAGACACAAGCCAAGGGATAGCTTCGGAGTGAGTCGAACTAAAGGCTTCATACTTAGGGAGCTAAACGAAGGAGGAAGTTAAGGTATATCATACGTTCTAACCCTTCTTTGTTTCTATTGTGTTTTGCACAATAATTGGAAAGATTCTTGATGTTGAACATGAGTCCATGTTTGGGTTTAGTATTTTGTTAAAGAGTTTAATGAATATCTAAACCCAACCATGTCAAAAGTGTTTTGGCATGGTAAATTTTTCATAAAAGTTTTGAAAACCAAAAATCGAGTAACATCAGATTTTTGCCAAAAAAAAATGCTGAAAAAACAGTGCTGGAAAATTTCAGACAGTTTTTCCGGCTTCCGCTACTCGACTCCATATTCGCCTTTCAGTAAGTTTGCACCAACCTTGGTGCCTGATGAGGCCGCTCGAATTCAATGATTTAGAAGGGGATTGATTGGTCATATTTACAAAATCCTTGTTTCACATAATATCATAACATATTTTGAAGTGGTTGATAAAGCCTTAATAATTGAGGAAAAGGAGATGGAAGTCAGGGCCATGAGGGAACATAGTAAAAGGGTTAGAATAAAAAGTTCATCAAAGAAAGGCAAGAGTGACAATGGGTTGAAATATGTTCCCACAGTTGGTTACCCTATGGGAAGTTACAGGAGTCATCCGGGGAGGTCACAGTCTAGGCAGAGCACTTCTATGTCAGTTTCTCAGATGAGTCATAGTACATGTCCATCTACTCCTATTAGAGCCCCTACTCTACCTTGTTCCATTTGTGGGAAAATGCACAAGGGAAGATGTTATTATGAGACTAGTGCCCACTTTGGCTGTGGGAAGCAAGGGCACTTTATGAGAGATTATCTGTATGGTTTTGCAGATAGACCGCAGACTTTGCAGTCCACTATTTAGATGGAAAGGATAGACAACACACCATCTGGTAGAGGTACAGGAATGGGAAGGAATTCTGGACAAACACCAGGCCAGCCATAAGCTAAACTCCTCAAGGTATGGGTTGAGGATGAGTATTTTCCTTGACATAGAGTGAAGCTCAAGGGTCCAACAACATGATTTTAGGTACTTTACCTATTTAGGCTATTGATGCTCGTGTTCTATTTGACTCTAGGGCTACACATTCATTCATTTCTCCTTCTTTTGCAAAAAGAAACTCCATTACTTTTAATTACTTGAAAATCCTTTGGTTGTTGCTACTCCTTTGAAAGAAGAAGTATTGGTCCAAAATGTCTTTCCTACTTGTAAAGTGGGAATCTATAATAAAATCTTAGAAGTTGATTTGATTGAATTACCGATTCTAGAGTTTGTTGTCATTTTAGGC
Organism: Codiaeum variegatum; assembly: GCA_948294925.1. Taxonomy (NCBI): domain Eukaryota; kingdom Viridiplantae; phylum Streptophyta; class Magnoliopsida; order Malpighiales; family Euphorbiaceae; genus Codiaeum; species Codiaeum variegatum. Next base: position 2,034 of record CAOJBK015616105.1, read on the forward strand.
ATGGATTAGCTATCCAGACATTTTGCTACTCTTGATTTCCATAATAAGAAAGTAGTGTTCCGCCTTCCTGCTGGGGAAGTATTTAAATTTCAAGGGGATATGAGTGAAGTTCCTTACAACCTGATCTCAGCCATCGAGGCTACAAAGCTACTATGTAAGGGATGTCAGGGATACTTAGCATATGTCAAGAATGATAATGTGGAAGTTATTGGGATAAAGCAAATTTTGATAGTTAATAAATTTTTGAATGTGTTTCTTGAAGAACTTATAAGGTTACCACCTGAAAGAGAGATTGAGTTCTCAATTGAGGTGGCACCCGGAACTGATCCAATTTCCATTACTCTATATCATACAGCTCCATTCAAGGTGAAAGAATTAAAGACACAATTACAAGATTTACTTGATAAAAGGTTTATTCGCCTTAGCATTTCACCTTCGGGTGCACCAGTTCTGTTTATTAAAAAGAAAGATGGAAATCTGCGACTATGTATTGATTATCGGCAACTCAATAAAGTCACTGTTTGAAATAAATACCCTTTTCCTCAGATAGATGACTTATTTGACCAGTTACAGGGGTCGAGTCATTTTTCTAAAATAGATTTGAGATTAGACTATCATCAACTAAGAATTCGAAAAGAAGATGTTCCTAAGATGACATTTCAAACTAGATATGGCCATTATGAGTCCCCAGTGTTGCCTTTCAAGTTAACAAATACTCCTGCTCTTTTATGGGTTTGATGAATCAAATTTTCAAGCCCTATTTGGACAAGTTTTTCATTGTCTTTATTGATGACATTCTTATCTATTCAAAAAGCTAAGAAGAACATGAAGAACACCTCTGAACTATCTTGCAGACTCTAAGGAAGGATCAATTATATGCCAAATTCTCAAATTTTGAATTTTGGCTTGATAAAGTTTGCTTCTTAGGGCATGTGATCAGTAAGGATGGACTCCATGTTAATCCAAAGAAAGTGGAAGCGATTCTAAATTTGCTTAGAAAAATTAATGTGATCGAGATAAGAAGTTTTCCAGGTTTAGACGGTTACTATCGGAAGTTTGTCAAAGATTTCTCTAAGATAACTACTCCTTTGACCAAACTCACCTATAAACAGGTGAAGTATCAGTGGTCCGATGAATTTGAAGAGATTTTTCAAAGGCTTAAAACTTGTCTCACTAGTGCACCAGTACTGGCACTTCCTTTTAAAAATGGAGAATAGACAATTTATTGTGATGCATCTAGAGTGGGACTTAGATGTGTGCTAATGCAACATGGGAATGCGATAGCCTATTGTGAGGCCCCGTCAGAAGCCCGCGGGATTTTCTAGCACTCCTTCGAGTTTATGGCTTAAGAAAACCAACCACGAGGGGTCAGATTGCGTATGGCATCGCAGTTGTGGCCAGGTCTCACATTTGTACACTCCACATGTGTTAGTTGGTATGCACGTGTGATGTGTTAGGAGTCACTACCTAATCTATTAAGAAAATAATTTTTTTCTAAGGTGATTAAGTAACCAATTTGTTAAACTCTATTTTAGGAAAATCTGATTATTTTTCCCAATTTAGAAAAGGTTGGCCCTCGAACCATAGTTGGGTTAGGGGATTCGTGATTTAATAAAAACATTTAGAAAAAGAATTTTTCTAGTTCTAAACATATTTGGCTTAAGAAAAGTATAGTTTTAGTAAAAAAAAAAGGTTTTCACGTATGCATGGCATACCACGTGATGCGTGTACAGTTAAGCATGCCAAATAATGATGCATTGACAGGTTATTATGCATAAGATCCATGAAGCAATAAAAGTGGGAAAGAATAACCAGGGGTCCTTTCTCTAGCCCACTAAAAGTTCTAGGAACGGCACACATCTCCAAAAAAAAGTAGTAAAATTATTACATTAGAAAATAATAAATTAACAGGGGATCCATTCTCTAGTCGATTAATCTGGGAAGGGCACACATTTTCCAAAATTAATTACAAATCCAAAACAATAAATGAAACTACAAATCAAAAAAATAATACAAACAGTCGCTTGAATCATAATAACACAATAATAGAAATAAATAAAAATAAAATAAAAAGGAAAAATAAAGAAAAAATTATTTTGGAGTTGAAGCCGTTAGAAGGCTTGTCGGCGTATCCCTTGAATGGGAATCAAACTCCCACACCGCTCTCCCTTCTCGCGAAAGGTGCGGTGGTTTGGTCGGTTCAAAAGCTAATCCATTTTAGAAAAATGATTAACTGGATAGGTTTTTAATCCGCTTAACATTTAATTTATGAAAAATGATTTTAACAATGTGATTTTGCCTAAGTTCATTTTAGGGTTTCAGTTTAAATTATTTCTAAAAAATAATTTTGATAACGAAAATACCATATCATTTTTAGAGCTTTAATTATTTCAAAAAAAAAATAATTATTCGATGGTATGAAAAATGCCTTGTTTAATTAAGGGCTTGTTTAGAACCAAAAAGATTAGAAAACTACCATACCATATTTACCTTTGGCTTGCAGGATTTTAAGACTGGCTTCTCGGAAGACTTGATGAAATCGGATCGTGTCTCCATTGTATTTAGAGAGGAGTGGTTGATGTCTGACTAGGGTGTGGTTGTGAAAATAGGAATCCATGTATGTTTGGAACTGTCAAAAAGTGGAAGCTTTCTGGCAGAAAACTTGTATTTTAAGATTGGTTTGATGTGATTTCAGTGTTTTTAATTGTGTTTGGAGAGGTTTTTTAAGTGTTTTACTGCATCTGGAGTCAAATTAGGTGTCTAAAAGTGTCTAAAAATGTGTCTAAAAAATTGAACTGAGGGGTTGTATTAATAGAAAATAGAGTCAAAAAATCTGGGAAAACTGAGACACGTGTGTTTGGTCCAAACGTGCACGTTTGGGCCAAACGATATGGTTCTTATTTTTTCAGGCCTGGTCCGATATGATTATGTTCAATTTTTTAGGTTTTCTTGGTCCGTTCGAGGTTCGATTTAAGCATGGTTTGAATCATTGGGATTGTGTTAACGGACCTAATTTAATGGTGCAAAAATTAAAGTTCACAGCTGCCCCCCTTAGCAGTCTCATTTTACAGAAAATGTGACATATAAGTGTGAACTCATTTAATGCAAGTAAAGGAAGTTTGCCTATAAATAGGGCTTAGGAAACTTACATTGCCATAACTTTCCAAATTCTTAACTTATACCTTTCTTTGCATTTTCTTTGTCAAACTCTTTTTAGATGATATCGGCTGAAGGCTCCCAGCAAGAGGATTTGCCGGCATTGCTGAATGCATCTATGGAAGGGGAAGGTATCCCTTATTTTGACAATCGATGATTTTACATGACTAAGGAGGGATTGCTTAGTGAGTTTCCTAATTCGTCTATTAATTAGTCAGGTCTTACAGCTGTCGTCACTTTGCTTGAGTAGGATACTACTATTTATTTGCTAATGGATCATGAAGAGCCCACTACAACCCCAAATGCTTTGCTACTACAGAATCGCCAAGAGCACGCGAGTTGGCATGACTTTCCTGTGGTATTTATTTTTTCTCTCTATTTTTCTTTTTTGTGTCATTTTGATTTTTCGTGCATTTTGCCTTTTTTTATGCTCTTTAATTTTTCAACATGTTCTCTTTTTTAGGCACATTTGTTTTTTTTTTTCACTCATTTTATTTTTAAGCTAAAAAAATAAAAATAGAGTTAGAATAAATAAAATAAAAAATAATGTGATAGAATTTGTACCTATAGAGTGCCACCTTCAATCAGAGAGGAGCTAGGTCGAAGCTTGCTAGAGTGATAGACTTTCTCCTCCAGTATGAGGATTTGGCTCGTTGTATTAATCCAGTTCATCTATTAGGCTGGATGAGTTTGGACATTAATCGTACTCTAGATAGGAGCCTGAATTTTGTTCTAACTGTGAGGTGGTGGCGGACCACCAACACGTTCCATTTTTTGGTGGGGGAGATGACCATGACCCCGTTTGAGTGGTCATGTCTGACGGGCATGCGCTCTGGGAATGTGTATGTCATTTATGATACAAACCTAAGTCCTGGCTATGCCTTGGTCACTTTTCTCAGGAGGAGGTTCACCGTATTTCCACAGGATTGGCCTCCCGGACCAGCTTACTTGGGCGGATGAACCTCACTTGCTATTCTATCGACTAAAGTGCCCAGGTTTGCCTTCTGATTATTCTGTCTATCATCTTTGTGTATAATGAATCTGGATGGGTTGACTTGGGGGTCTTGTGCTCTTTAGTTAACCTGGACGAGAGTATGATTGGGCAAGAGCCGCTCTAGTTGTGGCTTACCGAGGGATGGGCATTTTTTCCAAAGCCGAGGGGTCTGACATCTCCGTGGCTGCCATTGTATGGGAGGTCAGAATTTGCCTTTGGATTATTTTTTAATACTTTGACTTCTATTGTTTTAGTGACTTAGCTTTCTCTGTAGCTTTTGGCCTTTGCCCATATTCATGACATTAGAACCAATGGTTTTGTTAGGGATCCAGTTCCACTTCCACTTGGGAGGATGTGGTCTCAAGAGTTGTGGATGCTTGAGCAGGTTTCCTTAACCTTTGCTGACTATAGGAATATTTTGGCCACGTTCACCGAGGTAAGCTCCGGATGGCTTCAATTTTTTACCTTTTGGTAGATCATTGACTATTGTTCTATTGATCTTAGGTTGTCTAGATGCCCTTTGATCCTACTGCTCTTAGGGATGTGGGCCCCCTCGCCTTTAGCATTACCCTTACTAGGAGGCGGATCCTCTTAGGCTCGACCATTCTGATGGAGTTCTTCCTAGGGGTGCGAGTGATGGCTCAGTCCACTAGGGAGAGGATTATACTGGTGAACACCCCCCCCCCCATGCTCATGAGGGAGCATGTGCCAGCGCCTTTTCAGACTTACTAGGGATTAGGGAGAGCCTGAGAGGACTATTTGATCGGGGATGCTTCCCACCCTAAGTTCATGGTGTCTCAATTGATGGTTGGGAGACCTCCCCTGTGTGTTGGCTAGGGTCAGACTCTTGTAATTATTACTACTATTGCTCCGAGGAGAAGAGCTCATGGTCAAACTAGTCGCTCTACTCCTCGGGGCTGAGACCCACTACAATTCTACCTCTTCAAGCATGGGTTCCTCGACGTCCAACATGCCTACTAGTTCCAGTTAGTCATGGACTATGCTTCCTTCATTTGCTAATCAGGTCATTTATACAGATGCAACAAGCATGTCCCAAATCCATCATGTAGGCAATGGCTACTAGTCGGGTGTGCCTTGCACTGACTCATTTCAGATTCCTAATATGGTAAGTTCTTGATCTTTCATTGCCTATTTTTTCTTGTTAATCGGTCCTGAATTCTATCTGATCTTGCAAGTTCCTGACATTCTTTACACCCAGGGCATTGATATTCATTAGCACACACTGTGGAGTCTGAGTACTACCATGTCAGAGCTGAGCATCTTGAGGAGCCGGAGGCAGTCGAGAGTTATCAGGAGACGTGGCCCACCGGTCAAGACTGAGGATGAGGAAGACAAGGAGGATGTATTATGATGCACATTGACTATTGTAGGGGCCCCTATTGCAGGCTTTTGTAAAAACACTCTATTTTGTTGTTGTATTTTGAATTGAATTTTGCTTATTTTGTGAAAATTTAGAAAATTTTCAAATTTTGTTTCGCGATTTTCTATTTTTTGAGACAATTTTATTAAATTCAATTTTGAAAATATTTGGATCGAAAATCGAGCGAAAATGGAATCTGATTAGGTCATAATGAATCGTCATGACAGGCTGGGTCGACGCGTGAGCAGACCCACATGTGGCAGCCAAACGCATGCGTTTGGGCCTAGCCCATGGGTCTACGCTCTGGCTCGCACGTTCAACTTTCTGAACTCTATTTTTTTCCCTCATTTTCATGCCATTATAAATACTTGTACCGAAATTGATTTTTAACATAAAAAAATCGCAGAAAAAGCATGTATGCTTATAGAAATGGTCAATTTATTTCCATTTTATTAGCAAGATGGAGCCTTACTTTAGTCACGTGATACATGGTGGATACCAGAAATTGGATAAGGTGAGCAAAATTAACCTTGGGAGGTACTGTATCAGTTCTCTACCAACACTCAGGGGTGTTAAAATTGACTGAGAGTTTTTGAATGCCTATATTCAGTTTTGGGATCCTGTTGGCCACATTTTTCAATTTGGGGCTAGTATGGACGAAATGTGTCCGACTTTTGAAAAGTTTTTGAATTTTCTTTGCATAAGCCCCGAGGCTGACCTAGCTGTTCCAGCTAAGCAGGTAGGGTACTTTAACTCTTTTAAGAGGTTGTTAGACTTAAGTACAAAGGCTGCTTCGGATATGGTGAAAGATGATTTTGTGGACCTGCTAGCTTTGGTTTATATATTTTGGGAGGATTCAAAGGATGATTCTGTTTGGAGGGTCGAAAGACTGAAGGCATATGCATTTGGCCTGATTGCAGATTATATCTTTGTAGGCCCGGTTGGTCGAGGTGATGCAAGGGTGGCTAATCTGATACCCTAGATGGGTGAAGGGAAGTCAATTGTAGGCATTATTTTGGTGGAGACAATGTTGAGTCTCGATCGCCACTTTGGTGCGGGAGGACCTTGGACCATTAGTATGATTTTGTTTTAGGTACGTTGACCCTTTCTTTGCTTCTCTGTTCTTAGCATTTGTGAGGCTATTCCTTTTATTTCTATTTCTTTTCTAGATTTGGCTAAGAAATCATATTAGGATCATTCTTGATCTACCCTCTAGGTCAAAGTATTATCTATCGTCTTGGTATCAGACTCAGACAATTGCTATTTTCTTATATACTAGGCGAGAGTGGATTAACTGGCTGATAGAGTTGAGCCCTTCTGATTTGTTATGGAGACCTGAGTGGTATACTGCCATCAAGTAATTCATGCCAAAGAGTCAAGGTTACAAGTACATGTATTTTCTTGGTTTTAAGGAGGTGATTTAGTATTAGGCTACTTGAGTCCTTTGCCAAATGAGACATGATAAAGATGTGCCCCCAGATGGTTTGCTCTTTGTTGCAACTATGGTGAATGATAGAGTGGCTCAAGTTGTTCTTAAGTGTTGGATATGTGATTACATAAGATCCATGTTAGTTCCTGGTGATGATTATAGTAAGTTGTTAGAGTACACTGAGTGGTGGATCAAGACATGCTGGAAAAAGAAGAAGCAGAAGCATTATGCTCTTTTGACTGAGATTGATGGTTGAATCTAAGTTTAGATTTAGGTTTTGAGAATAAGACTTTCTGTTTCATCTGCTTTATTTCTTTTTAGTTTTTTGTCTCAAATATATTGTTTTGGATGTTCCAAAGGATGAATGAGACCTCAATAAACATTTTTGTTTTTGTTTATGCTCTTACTTTTGCCTAAGCCACCCTTTTTGGATTTTCAACTTAGCGAGCTACCTCGATTATTGCCTAGACTACCTTTTCAGTTTTGAGTCTAGCAGGCTGTACCCTTAATTTTGCCTAAGCCATCCTTTTAGGTTTTCAGCTTAGAGGGTTTCATTCTTTTTTTTATTTGTTTATTTGTTCTTCTTAACTCATGCATGCAATGCTAAAAAGTCCAAATGTGAATGAAACTTTTGATTTTATTGAATGCTTAGGACTGCACCCAATAAGGACTGCCTACGTATCTCCTTATATTGAATTTTGAAATTTTGAATTCAGAATACAACTTATAATTTTAGAGAATCAGGTCCATGTAGTTCTTATTATAGAAATACGATGATGCCTGAATGCATGCTCATGTAAAAAGAACAATATATGAAGTATTTCTTGAGATGATTGAGATTAGTTTGGTGGTTGAACTTGTTGCCATTGGCGTCTATTAGGATGATGCCCCTAACATGACCTTCTTGATGATGTATGGTCCACTCTCAAAGGTCATTTGTGAGTTTTCTGATTTCTTTTAGAACCAGATCACCTTCTAGAAGATTACGACTCTGAACCCTTTTATTAAAGTGCTTAGTAAGCTGAAATGATAGTTATGAGTGTGATGGAGCTCTTCCATCCTTTTCTTATTGATTGAGTTTAATTAATCATAATAGGCATGTTGCCAATCAAGTTTAGAAATATGGGCTTCTTAAAGAGCTCTTGTTGTCAGAATTTCCAACTCTATAGGGAAGATTGCTTCCATTCCATAGACTAATGAGTAGGGCGTATCTGTGGTAGCTGATTTGTAGGTTGTTTGTACCCTATGAGGGAATTAGGCAGATGTAGCTACCAACCTTTATGATTGTTGATCATCTTCTAAAGCATATTCTTCAATGCTTTGTTGGTGGCTTCAACTGTATCATTGGTTAAGGACTGTATGGTGAAGACCTATGGTGTTCGATCTTTTCCTTTTCGAGGAGAGTAACTACTTCCTTTTGAAAATGTGAGCCATTATCGAAGATAATCTCATGTGGAACACCATACCTTATGATGATGTTCGTCTTAATGAATTGAGCTACCTTCTTTGAGTCCAAGGTCTAGTGAGGTGCAGCTTCAACCTACTTGGTGAAATAGTCGATGACCACTAGGATGTATTCATGGCATGTATATGACTTTGGTTAAATCTTTCCAATGACTTTAATACCCCACACAGCGAAGGGCCAAAGAGTTGAGATTGGGTTGAGTGTAAGTGATAGGAGCTTCTAGAGCTTAGCATATTCTTGACATTTTTAACACCTTTGGGCAAACCGTGCACAATCGCCATTCATAGTTAGCTAGTAGTAACGCTGATCCATGATCTTGCGGGATAGTGTCCATCCATTCATATGGGTGTCATCTATCCAGCTATGGATCTCTTCCATGATTTTGTAAGCTTCTGCGTCAAAAACAAACCTCAAGTGAATGCCATTCCATGTTTTCTTATAGAGGATGTCAACTTTGGGGATTTACATGCTAGCTAGTTACCTTTTGGTTTTCCTTTCTAATTTAGAGGCACCTTCAAGATATTCACCCTTTGTGAGGTAGACGTAGATGTCCTAGTACCATGGTTTCTCTTCAGCCTTTTAAATATTCATGCACTGAGCCTGGAAGATTGGTTGGCACTTGATACTTATCAAAATAGGATGGATAATGAACCCATCAATTATTTTTATCATGGATGTGAGGGTTTCTAAAGAATTGAACCTATTCTGAGTTCTCAAAAAATAATGCAAGGATAAGACATCAAAGCTATTAGCTAACTCTTTGAGGAGATTATGGTAAGGAACTAACTGCTCCTCTTTAATTTTTCAATTTCCTAAGGCTTGTAAGATAATGAGGTTGGAGTCATTGTAAACTTTCAAGTTTCTGATTCCTATCTTGAGGGCATACTCTAATCCACATACATATGTTTCATATTCAGCTTTGTTGTTCATTAGCTCAAAATCCAATTTGATTGCCAGAGGTAAGCTTTCACCGATAAGTGTAAGGAACATCATCTCGGAACCATATCCTTTGTGATTGGTAGCTCCATCAAAGTATAGCTTCCATGTTTCATCTTATAGAAATATAATGTCCTCATCGGGAAACTTAGGTTCTTCCTAATGATCATAAGTTAGTGTAGCAGCCAGTTGGTCAGTGAAAACACTACCTTTGATGGCTTTTCTCTGAACATACTAGAGGTCGTAAGGTGCTAGGACTACCATCCATCTATCCATCTTGCTATCAAGGACATGCTTTTCCATTAGGTATTTGAGCAAACTCATATTAGTGAAGACATGTGTGATGTATGCCCCCAGATAGTGCCTTAGTTTGTGGCACACCCATACCAGAGCTAGGCATAGCTTTTCGATGTAGTTGTAATTGTGCTCATGATCCATCATTCTTTTGCTCAAGTAGTAGATGGAATTCCCTTTGTGAGAGTCTGGGGCATTTTTTGCTAGCATTGCCCCCATGGCTTCATTAGTGACTATCAAGTACAATAGTAATGGTTTACCAGGCCTAGGAGATTGTAGGACTGGAGGATTAATGAGATACTTCTTGATTTTCTCAAAGTATTATTAGCATTCTTTGTTCCACTTCTTGGAGGAATTCATCTTCAGTAAGTTGAAAATGGGACCATAGGTGTCCACTAAATTGTTGATGAATCGATTGATGTATTGGAGACGACCCAGGAATCCTCTGATTTCCTTTTCAATTTTAGGAGGTGGCATGTCAAGAATAGTATTGGACTTGGCTGGATTAACTTTAATCCCTTTTTAGATAACCATGTATCTAAGGAATACTCTGGAAGAGGCTCCAAATATGCACTTATTGGGATTTAACTTGAGGTTATACTGTTGAAGTCTAAGGAAGAACTTCTCCAGTGCTTTCAGATGTTGTTCAGCAGTAGTACCTTTAATGATCATGTCATTACCATAGACCTATGGTGGTCATCCTCTATTAGGTAGCTCAAGCATTTTTCAACCCAAATGGAATTACCCTATAGCAGTAAGTGCCTCATTCTGTAATAAAAGCCATCTTCTCCTTATTTAGAGGATGAACTAGGATTTGATTGTACCCCGTGGCCAGCTCAGTTAAGGAAACCATCTCTTAACCGGCTAGTGCATTGACTAAGAGGTCTATGTGGGGTAGTCAAAAATCATCTTTGGGGAATGCTTTGTTAAGATCCCAATAATCCACACACATTCTAAATTTTCTGTCTTTCTTCGGTACTGGAACGATATTTTCCAACAAAGATGGATAACTAATTGGCTCAATGAAGTTATGAGAGAGTTGTTTAGCCTCTTCTTCCTTGATCGGAATGGACCAGGCTGGCTGCATACACATAAGCTTCTGTTTGATAGGCTTCCAATGTAGATATGTTGGAATCTTGTGGACGGCGATGCTTGGATCGAGTTTAGCCATGTCACTTAGTTACCAGGCGAAGTAGTCTTTGAATCTTCTGATGGCAGATTCAATGTCCTATTTATTTGAGTATGCAAATGTAATGTATGTATTTTTAGGCATGTCAGGAGTGCTATCTTTTATTTTGTTTATTATTTTGTTCTCTTTATCTATTTGTTTGAAGTCAGATTCATCAATTGGAACATCAAAAGAAAAATAAAGGGACAGGCTAATAATAAGAAATTTTGGTGGTTTTATTAATTGAAATTGGGGAGAGGTCCACAGTTACATCAAGTTTATAATTGAAACCCAATGGACCTGTTACATTCATTACAGATTTAGAGTTACAAGGGGAAGACTCAGACTTAGACTCGATTTCTGATTCAGGCTTTGTAGCTTCAGCAAGGATTTCTTCAAAATGCCAATATTTGAGCTTCTCGATATCATGTTTGATCATGGAAAAGAGGTCATCTTTTCCCCCCTTATCAATCATGACAGCTATGTTGCTAAAAAGGCTAGCTTCCATATTATCTTCATAGTCATTACCCAGAAAGTATATGGGCTGGCAATCTTCAGTGGTCAACTTCACCCCCTTTACTAGCTATAATGGATCTTTCTCTAGACTGGGATTTTTCCTCCTCAATTTCTTCATCAGTAGGTTTATATCCTAAGCCAAATGCTAGAATTAAGGATGGGTACTCATCAAATGATTTCATCCCTTGCTGATTTTTACCTAGGCCCATACTAGGAAAGTAGGCCATGAGTTTAAGGATATTCCTGATCATAGGGTTACAGTACGGATCAAAGTCCAAAGAGATTGGTTCCTTCAGAACATTAGTAGCTTCAAAGAATTGCAAAAATGAGAAGCGGGATAAAGGATATGTCGGCAACTCAAGTTGGATTTCCAAGATAGGGACAGTGTTTGGGACTTCAAATTTGCTAAATGTATCAGCCTTGATGGTTGCAATACTATTGTTCAGTGGGAACTTATCCTATTGATGTAATGTTGATGAAATAGCCTTAGCCTAATGAATCCAAGGTCTCCCCAAAAGTAGGTTAAAGCATGATAGCACATCGATGAGTTGGAATGGTACTTTGAAGTTTGTTGGGCCCATGGTGACTATCAGAGTTTCCATTTCAAGAACTTCTCTTTTTGAGTTGTCATAAGCCCATACAATTTGATCAGAAGGGGTGAAATTACCAGTACTTAACCCCAAATAGCTTGCAACCTTTAACGGATAGACATTTAATGTAGACTCATTGTCAACCAGAGTCATTGGGACAGTTTTCTCCTTTTTAATGATAGTGATGTAAAGGGAATCATTGTGTGGTCCCCCTGGCAGGATTTAATGGTCAGAGAAAGAGATTGATGCTCCTTTTGTAGAGCTAGTGATGGATACCACTAGAGTCTCTAAAGATGTGTCTGGTACAGTCTGGCACTAACTCAATGCCTTACAAAGAGCTTGGCAATGAGGATAAGATGCAATGAGCATGCTCCATATGGAAATATTACCCTGAGTCTTCTTTAATTGCTTGAGTATGGGATCCTCTTCATGTTCAAGAGTCCCTTTGTTATGGGCGCAGGTTGGCTTGTAGATGGAGTAGTAGTAGGAGTATGTGTTATCCTCTTGCTTCTTGTGACAACATATATTTTAGTTTCCAAGTTTCTTAGGTCAAGGATGACACAACAATAATCATCAGGGATTGACCTCCCTAAGGAAGGTTGGCCAACCGAAAGAGAGTAATTCAGGGAGAAAGGTTGATTTTCTTGATGCTAGTCATAGATTTGACATTTTGATGAAGCGAGGGATTCCCTCCGTATGCATTCCCCTATATGTCTCCTGCCTTGTAGCCCCAGGTGTAGAGGAATACCTCAGAAATTTCCTTAAACCTCTTTTCTTGTCTTGGCAATGCCTCATTTCCTCCCAATATGTCTATCACAACCTCACAATCGAGTTCTTTTCCAAACTTAAAATAGATGAGGATGAGAATGATAGAAATTTTAGTTTTACATACAAGATTAGGGATAAGGAATATCACACTTCGGCAAGGCAGTTGGGAAATTATTTAGGTTTTTATGGTGATGAGGGTGAGCTTGGAGCAACCTATAATTGGAATGGTAAGGCCACTTAAAAGGCCATTACTAAAAGTTTATATCTTCTTGTTAAGAAAAATGTGAAGGCATCCGAGATTTCTAGTGTGTAGCCTAAGATGGCACACAAGATCATTATTTCATCTTTGCTTATAAAGAAAAACCACAGTAAGATCTCACACATCAAGATCTTTCTCATTGAATGCCTGATAAATAAGACCAAAATCAATGGAGCTCGTTTCCTCAATAATGCATGGAAGCATTTCCTTACTAGGCTTTCTACTAAGATACCTTGGGAATGGATTGTTACCTTTATTGCAAACAAGGTTGGAGAGTTTGAGAAAGAGTACTATGACTAATATTTGATTCCTCAAAAGAAAACTGATAACCTTAACATGGAGACATGGAGGAACATTGGTCTCGTTCGGCTTGTTGGTCGTAATTATGAGTTGGTACTAGATTTTTCCCCTCCTACTCCGGTGAAAATTGCATTGTGTTCTCAAAAGATAGCATGAGGATAAGGAGGGAGTAGTGATGAGGATGTGGAGATGCATGCATTGGATAGGAGTGATGATGAAGGTGAAGAACCTAAATGGTTTTAAGACACCGTGATTGGAATGATAGATGAGAACACACGTGCCATTCAAAATCTGAGTCTTCAACTGGATCGGTGGTTCACTACATTACAGGATCGCGTAATTACAATGGAAAAGCAATAGGATGACCTCTATGAGATGATGAGCACATTTTTCAAGAACTTTCAACCACCACCAACTCAATCCTGAAATTTTCATTGTTTTTAAGTTTCAAAGTTTTCTGTTTTAATGCTTTATATTTTATGTTTTTTTGTCACAATTTGGGTTATTTTGTTACATTTCAACAATTCATGGTACATTGGCTTATTTAAGCCTAATTTTGTTTGCTTGGATATTTTGTTATTTTTTAATATTTCAATATATATATATATATATATCTTATTTGATGATAGTTTCTTGTGTTATTATTTATACTTGTGTATAGCTTTTTGCTTGATGATAAAAAGGGGAGAAGTGTTGTTGATATTGCAAGTGTTATTTTTCTAGCCATTGCAAGCTTGAGCTTGAATTTATGTTGATATTGTTGATATTTATTTTTGCAAGATTTTTGTTTATTTAATAAATTTAGTTTTGCATTATTTATAAACACAACTTTTCCATGCAAAATTTTCATAAAAAATATTGGCATACCAATAGGGGGGGTAATGCCAAATTTTTGCACAAAATTTTGACAAAGTCTCTTTGTTTAGTTTTTAAGTATTTCATTGTTTTTTGCTTGAAACTAGACTAAGGTTTTGTCATCATCAAAAAGGGGGAGATTGTTATCTTTCATATTTTCATGATTCAAAAACCATTAGTGTAGTTATATGAAAAATGAAATGGATTTGTCAAAATTGCATTCGATTGAGCTTAGAATGAACATACTGAATAAATACATGTTTCTGAGACTTAAGATATGTGCCATTACACTTTGAATGAACTAACAAACATTTTAGAATAAAAATGTTGTTGAAATTGCAGAAAACAGTTGGATACGCCTGTATGGACTTAACCCATACAAATGTATGCCATTTTGGATACGACCATGTGGGATTAAATCCATACACCCGTATGCTAGTCCATAATGGGTGTAGAAATCTAGGGCAAGTTGGATATGCCTGTATAGCACCATCTCCATACGTCAGTATCCCAATCTAGTGAAGATTGTGCTATTTAGGGTTTTGGATACACCTGTATGTATAAGGGAGGATATCCCCGTATGGACTCCAACATCTATTTAATTTCAAACTCACAAACCAAATATGCCTGTATCCTCACAAGGCCATATGCCTATATCCAAGTCTGACAAAGTTGTTGAAGATGACATCATTTGTACCATGTGAACGTTGGAGGAGTATTTTTGACCCAAGAATGGCTTAGAAACAAAGTCAAAAAATTAAGAATATCATTCTATTGAATTCACAAGCATTTGTTCTTGCTTCCATTACTCTAAAAGCTCAACCCTTTCATTTTTTTTAAACCCTTATACACATTGTAATCCTTAGGTTTAAGAAAATATTTTTGCTAGGTTTTCTATTGAAAAATTCTTATCCTAGCCTCCTATATACAGGTCTTTTGACTTGAAATCATTGTAAAACATTTGATTAGGAGTAGTTTTACTCCAATTGTTGTATTGGGAGAAATACCGGATAACTAGAAGCTTGGAGGCTTTAAAGTAAAGCTAGTGGAACCTCAATCGGTTGGATTGAGAGAGTGGACATAGGAGGAGGACTTCGAACCACTATAACTGAGCATTCTCTACTCTTTCTCTATTTACTTGTTGTTTTATTCTATATGCTTTGTTCTTGGTTCTGAATTGGTGTTTTAAATTTGTTTGTTGATACATTTGAGCTTTCTTAATATCACTTATTTTGAGATATTTATTGTTTAACACTTGGAAAACATTTTGAAACTTAAAATTAGTTTGACTTATCTCAAAAATCTTAAAAATTTCTAAACACCAATACACCCCCCCCCCCCTCCCCCTCTCGGTGTCTATATTTGGGACAACAGAAAACTCACATCATTATTTCTTATATTTTTGGTACTATAGTAGAGAGAGACTCACCTAGATCAGATTGAGCTTCTTGATCATCATTCCTTCTCATGAAGCAATGTATATATTTTTTATTTGGTTGTCAATGTACAACTATGTGTGTTTCTAATCTAGTTGCTCTATAATATTTGTTGGATTTGAACTTCTATTGATATATGTTTGGATTATATATATGGTTTGATGTGACTTGTTTATAAGAGACTCGAGAGGAGTCATTTGAGTTTGAGAATGAATACAAAATGTTATAAAAGTGTTTAGTTTATTATTTATAGGAGGTTATATCCTAGATATAGACAAAACTCTGCCAAAGTTTCGACAAATTTATTAAATAATATGCATGTTTAGATATGATCCCATGTTTATTATAAGTCAACTAGGTTCTATAGGCTGACGATAGTCTTAAACTTACCCTTGCCCTAGGACCGTCACACTTCAGAAATTGGGGTATGACAATGGACCTCGCTATCCCTAGCTCCTGAAATCTTTAGAAATTATAGATGTGAGCTTTCATCTCAATGAGTTTTTGCATATGCAAATCAAGTGGACTGAAGGGAGAAATACGAGCAGCACAGCGGAAGCCGAAAATCGAAAATCCAATATGACTCAATTTTTTATTTTTAAAACTTTTATAAAACAAGTTTCTATGTTAAAATTCTTTTAACATGGATGGTTTAGTTATTCATTAAAATCTTTAATGAACATCTAAATCTAGATTTGGACCCATAATCTCAATCAAGGATTCTTTACCCAAGTATTGTGAAAAATACAATTATAACTTAGGAGAGTGTTAAAAGTATCAAATACCTTAACTCCCTCCTTTGTTTAGCTCCTCACGTGCGAAGCCTCTAGCTCGAATCACACCAAAGCTTTCCTAAGGACTTGTTGTTAGCAATGTATTCCCTAAAGCATACACTCAATAAGTACATGTAAATGAAAACCTAACTGGCTTTAGTACATATGTTCTTCAAGAGGATACATTCCTAGTATTGAATGTATATATGTCCCTTAAGTATTCTGTAAGGAATCTATTCTCAAAAAGTTTAAGAATATGAATGACAGATTACCCTTTTAATAGATGCTTTAAAGGTTGTTCATGGTCATAGGATTATTGGTAGGGATGCCATTAATCCGGAAGACCATCACCTCTGTTGTCATCCATGATAAGTATGAGATACTTATTGGTATGGAGATAGTGAGTCTCATGCTACAGACAT
>CAOJBK015617091.1:0-13768 GCA_948294925.1 Codiaeum variegatum
GTAAGCTTAATAGATCCATTTATGGTTTTAAGCAAGCTTTGAGGAGTTGGAATCATCATTTTGATGAGGCAATTAAAGATTTTAATTTCATAAAAAATGAAAATTAACCTTGTGTAGACAGGAAGGTTAGTGGGTGCACAATTACATTTCTTTTACTTTATGTGTTTTACATTTTATTGATTGGAAATGATGTAGGAATGCTATTTAGTGTAAAATTATGGTTATCCTCGAATTTCTCCATGAAGGACTTAGGATAAGCTACTTATATTCTTGGTATTCGCATCTATAGGGATTGATTGAAGAGCACACTAGGGCTTTTCCAAAGTCAGTACTTGGAAAGGGTGTTGAAGAAATTGTAGATGCTAGATTCCAAGAAGGGATTGTTACCTATATGGCATAATATCCACTTTTCTAAGAAGATGTCACCACAAATACCTGAAGAAAGGGAAACATGGCCAATGTTCTATATGCTTCGGCAATTGGAAGCTTAATGTATGCAATGCTGAGTACTACGCCGGATATTGCATACCCTGTTAGTATGACTAGTAGGTTTCAATACAATTCTAGTTCGGGTGACTGGATTGCAGTCAAACCTATCATAAAGTACTCTAGAAGGATTGAGGATTTAGTTTTGACTTATAGAGGAGTATATTTAAGGATTGATGGTTTTATAGACTCTGATTTTCAATTAAATGTCGATGATAGAAAGTCTATCTCGGGCTTTATATTCACTTATAATGGAGGAGCAGTTAGTTGGAAGAGTTCCAAGCAATCAACCATTCCTGACTCCATTATAGAGGCCGAGTAGATTGCTGCATCAAATGTTATAAAGGAAGTTGTTTGGATTCAAAAGTTCGTGATAAAACTAAATGTGGTTCCTTCCATTCAGTCGGGGGTTCCTCTCTACTACGACAATAATGGAGTCATTACTTAGGCAAAGGAACCCAAGTCTCATAAGAAATCCAAACACATAGAAAGGTGCTATTATATTATTAGAGAGATCATTGGGAGAGGCGATGTAGCCATGCAGAAAATAGCATCAGCTGAGAACACAACATATCTCTTGATTAAAGTTATGAGTCAACAATAGTTAGATTATCATCTCGAAAGGATGGGTCTTAGATACTGTGTAGATTGGCTCTAGATTAGCTGTAGTTCAAATGGGAGATTATTAGGGTTGTATGCCATAGAGCCTGCACTTTATGTATATATTTGTAATCTTAATCCATTAATGGCTATTAATATATATGTTTTTGTTTAATGATCGTTTTCATTTTAGTGCATTATGTATATATGTTCCATAAGTTCTATGTAAGAGAATCTATTCTCAAAGAGTTTAGGAATTTGGAGACATATTCTTTTTATCTTAGACTTTAAAGTAAGTTCACGGTTATTGGATTATTGGTAGGAATGTCATTAATCTGGAGAGACTATCACCCGCGTTGTGACATGTTATGCTAGACATTACCCATGACTTATGGGACTAAGTATAAATTATGGATTACATACTTGGTGGGAAGAAAATAGTTTTCTTTATTCCATTTTTAATTAGAACATGAACCTAGTAAGTCACACACCATAAGGCATTTCCCATAGCTTGGTTTTTAACCATATTAATAATTGATTACAAAATTTAATTAATTATTAAATAATTATTGGGTTAGACTTATAATTAAATTTACAAAAATACTAGCATGTCTTAAAGTCTAATTTATAAGGGATTAATTCAATTAAGTCTTAGTTTGTATGAGATACAAATGGGTATGACTAATTGAATGACTTTGGACTAAATAAAATAAGTAGGTTTAATCATGAGATGATTAACCTAATCCATATTAGATGTGGTTAATGAGGGATTAAGATGATTCCTACTAATGATGCCTTAGTGTTATTTGATTTATTGACTAATCCCTTAGTCAAATGGTCAAATAAACACATTCCCTTATTTCCTCCCATAATTAAGGAAAAAGGAAGGAAGATCATGGCTATAAGAACATAAGCTCTTTATCTTTTTCTCTAATGAGATTTGAACTCACACTATTCATCTTCTTCTTCAAAGAACTAGAGTGAGAAGCTGTGTAAGAGTTAGAGAAAGAAAGTTCAAATCAAACACACCATTTTGGCGAGGAGTTTATTTTTGAAGAAAAGTTCTTCAACTATAAACTCTACTTCTAAATCTTTGAGAAGGAGTATGTGTAGGAATCAAAGTCCAATATAATCCACAAAGTTCTCAAGCAAGAAGCAAGAACCAAACATTTGGGCAACCAAGAGAGGGTTCAAGCTTTTTTAAGAAGAAAAGGAGACATTCTTAGGTGATTAAGAAACTAGTTAACTCCATTTTAGAAAATCTATTTATTTTCCCAATTTTTAGAAAAAAGGTTGGCCTGCAAATCATAGTTGGATTCAAAGATTCGTGATATGTTAAAAACATTCAGAAAAAGATTTTCTCCAATTCTAAACAATTTTGGCCCAAGAATTACATGCATGGTTTCTATTAAAATAGATTTCATATATGCATGGCATATTTCATGATGAACGAGCAGTTTAAAGCGTGCTAATTCATGATGCAAGAACATGATTTAATAATCTGCATGATAAAATGAAAGGGAAGTGATAAAAGCATAAAAAATAACATGTGTCCTTCCTTTAGCCCGTAAGGATTTTAGGAAAGGCACACATCCCCGAAGGCAAGCAATAAATAAAATAATTATTTTAGAAATGACAAATAAACAAGGCATCCTTTCTCCAATCGGAATGGATCTGGGAAAGGCACACATTCTCCAAATTAATTACAAACCCAAAAAACTAAATAATATTACTACAATTAATGCAAATAATATAAGTAGTGGCATGAGTAACAAAAAAAATGATAAAATAAATTATAAAAAAAGGAAAAAAAATAAAGAAAAATACATTTTGGAGTTAAAGCTGTGAAAAGGCTTGCCCATATATCCCTTTGAATGGGAATCAAACCCCATGCCATTCTCCATTCTCACAAAGGGTGGGGTTGTTCTGAAAATAGTGGGTTGTTGATTTAGTTGGTTCAAAGCTAATCCATTTTAATTTAAAAAGAATTAAATGAGTAGGCTTTTAATGAGTTCAGAATTTGATCAAAAACTAATTTTGATAATGAGGATTGCCTAGTCATTTTAAGGCTTTAATTATTTTAGAAAAATAATTATTGAATAATATGAAAATGCCTTATTCAATTAAGGGCTTATTTAGAACCAAAAGAGTCTGAAAAATATTATATTGTATTTACCTTTGGCTTGCGAGATTTCAGGAGTGGTTTCTTGGAAGGCTTTATGAACTCGGACTATATCTCCATTGTGTTTGAAGAGGATTAATGGATGTCCGTCTAAAGTGTACTTAGGATAATTGAAACCCGTATCTGATCAGAACCATCAGAAAAATGAAAGCTTTTTGGTGGAAAGTTGGTATTTTGGATCTATTTAGTGTAATTTTGGTGACTGTAAATGTGTCTAGAGAGGGTTTGAGTATCTGTAAGTGTGAAAATTTAGATTGAAAAAGTCCCCTAAAAAATGACCTGGAGGGTCGAATTCATAGAAAACTGAGTCAAAAAATTTGAAAAACTAGGCCTGGTGCATCTGGCCTAAAACACGTGCATTTGGAGCCAAACGCATGCGTGAGAGCCTGGATGCATGCGTTTGACTCCAAACACATGCGTTTAGGCTCAGATGCGTGGGCCCAATTTTTCTATGTCCGATCCAATTTGTTTCGGTTCGATTTTTTTGGCTTTTCTAGGTCCGTTTGAGGTTTGATTTGAGCCTGATTTGAATCGTCGAGCTCATATTGATGGGCTAAATTTAGTGGTGTAAAAATTAGGATTTTTCCTTGTGAATATGTTTAGATATGCAAAATTTTCCATATAAACCTTACAATATAAAATTTTCATCTCGGGGGTTGCTCTGAATGCAACAAGGGGCGCTACCCCCTTGACTCACATTTTGATCTTAAACCTTTATGTCTAGTTAAGATTCAAGAGGCAATTAGTGATTCTAAAGGTGTAAAATTAAGGGTTCATAGATGCTCCCTCATTTAAATTAGCTTCTAGCAGAAGGTGATTTGATGACAGTGAATCCATAAGTGCCATGTTGGATTTTGGGCTCGTGATGATGCTATATCATTTTTTGGACTTGTGACAATGCTATGTCATCTTTTAGGCTTATGGCCATACCTAATTAAGGGCTTATACCATATCGACTTCTAGGCTTACGGTGTGCCAAGTTGGAGATGCAAAATGTTGCAATTGTTATGTGGATCTTGTTGATCATGCCATATGACCTTATGGGTTTATTGGATGTTGAAGTTGTGCCATGTTAGACTTTGACCTTATCAGATTCTCTGCTTTGAAAAGTGTTGTAGTACCTTTTCATTTGTTGAAAGGGTTCTTTAAGAGGATGCCTCCTTATATGTGTTGGATGATGCCAAAATTGAGAGATGCATGCTGAGATGTGTCCGATTTTTGAAGAGTTTTATACTTTGCTCGGTATGAACCCCGAGGCTGACCTGGCTATTCCAGTCGAAAGGGTAGGTTGTTTCAATTCTTTCAAAAGACTGTTGGATTTAAGCACAGATGCTGCTTCAGGCATGGTGAAGGATGATTTTATTGACCTGCCTACTTTAGCAAACATGTTTGGGAGGATTCAAAGGATGATTCTATTTGTAGGGATAAGAGGCTAAAAGCTTATGCATTCAGATTGACTGCAAGCTATATCTTTGTGGGTCTGGTTGGATGGGGCGATGCAAAGGTGGCTGATTTGATACCCTAGATGGGTGAGAGAAATTCAATTATGGGTATGATTTTAGCTGAGACACTACTGAGCTTTGATCGTTATTGCAGTGCTAGAGGACCTTGGACTATTAGCTCAGTTTTTCTCAATGTATTAAACCCTTTCCTTGTTTGTTTTAGCATTTATGATGTTATTTTTAACTTTTTCTTTCTTTTAGATCTGGCTAAGTGACCATCTTAAGATTGTTCCTAGTCCTCCCCCTAGGTTAAGGGACTATCTACCATCTTGGTATATGACTAGGACAATTGTTATCAGCTATTCCATTGAGGGGGAATGGATTTATTAGTTGATGGAGTTGAGTCCTTCTGATTTGCTTTAGAGACCTGAGTGGTATACCACCATCACGTAATTCATGCCAAGGAGCCAAGGGTACAAGCATTTATATCTCTTTGTTTTTAAGGAGGTGACTTGGTATTAGGCTACCTGAGTCCTTCGCCAGATGCGACATGATCAAGATGTGCCCCCAGATGGCCCACTTTTTGCTGTAACCATGGTGAATGATAAATTAGCTAGAGTTGTTCTCAAGTGTTGGATCCATGACTTTACAAGGGCTATGTTGCTCTCTAGTGATGATTATAGTAAGCTCCTGGAGTATACTGAGTGTTGGATCGAGACATGGTGGAAAAAGGAGAAGCTGAAGTGTTATGCCCTTTTGACTAAGATTGAGAATTGAGTCTTAGTTTAGACTTAGATCTTTGAGAATAAGACTTTCTATTTTTGTTTGTTTTTGGTTTTCTGTCTCAAATATCTTGTTTTAGATATTCCAAAAGATGAGTAAGACCTCAATAAATGTTTTTGTTTTATTTAACCTCTTATTTTTGCCTAAGCCACCCTTTCAGGGTTTACACTTAGCGAGCTGCCTTTATCGTTACCTAGACTGCTTTTTCAGTTTTTAGTCTAGTAGGTTGTACCCTAAATTTTCCCTAAGTTGCTCACTTGGGTTTTAAGCTTAGCAGGTTTCATTTTTTTTTTCGAATTTGCTTATTTGTTCTTTTTAACTCTTGAATGCAATGTTAAAGAGCCCAATGTGAATGAAACTTTTAATTTTATTGAATGCTTTGGATCGTACCCAATAAGGGTTGCTTACATATCTCTTTAAAAAATATTTTGAAAAAAAGAAGAACATGGTAATTTTTTTTGGAGAATCAAGTCCATGAAGTTCTTGTTTCAGATATTTGTGATGCCTGAATGCTTGCTCATGCAATAAGAACACCAAATGAAATATTTCTTGAGTTGGTCAAGGTTGGTTGGATGATTGAATTCGTTACCATCGACGTCCATCAAGATGATGCCTTCGCCTGACATGATCTTTTGATGATGTAGGGTCCGCTTTAAGGAGGTCTGAATTTCTCTCGAGAGTCGTTTATGACTTGTCTGATTTCTTTCACCTTCTTAAAAGTTGAGACTCCAAACCCTTTTATTGAAGTGCTTAGCAAGTCTTATCTGATAATTCTGATTATGGTGGAACGCTTCCAGCCTTTTCTCATTGGTCAGGTTAAGTTGGTCATAATAGGCCTGTCACTAGTTGAGTTCAAAAATCTGAGCTTCTTAGAGAACTCTAACCATATGAATCTCTAACTTTATGGGGATGACTGTTTCCATTCCATAGACTAATGAATAGGGTGTGGCTCTGGTAGCCAATTTATATGTTGTTCTATACCTAAGGAGGGCACTCGGCAAGTGTAGATGCCAACCTTTATAGTCGTTGATCATTTTTTGAAGCATGTTCTTTAATGCTTTGTTGGTAGCCTTAACTGCACCATTATTTTGAGGCCTATATGGTGAATACCTATGTTATTTGATCTTTTTCTTCTTCAGGAAAGTAACTACTTCCTTTTGAAAATGAGAACCATTATTTGAAATAATCTCATGTGGGAGACCATACCTTGTGATGATGTTTGTTTTGATGAACTGTGCCACCTTTTTCAAGCCTAATACTTGGTAGGGTGCAGCGTCAACCCATTTGGTGAAGTAGTCAATGGCTATTGTGACCAACAAAGGACTTTGGCAAGATTTTACCAATGACGTTAATTCCCCAAATGACAAAGGCTAATGAGTTGAGATTGGATTGAGTATAGACGATGGAAGCTTTTAAAACTTGGCATATTCCTGTAATTTTATGCACCTTTAGGAAAATGTTACTTAATCTCCAATCATGGTCAGCCAGTAATAGTCTTGATTCATGATCTTGCGAGATAGACACCGTCCATTCATATGGATACCATCTATCCCACCATAGATCCCCTTCATGATTTTATTGGCTTCTACGTCAGAAACACACCTCAAGTGGATGCCATTCCATGTCTTCTTACAAAGGATGTCACCTCTTGGACAATATCCACTGGCCAATTGCCTTATGGTTCTCCTTTCTAATTTGGAGGCACCGTCGGGTTATTCACCTTTAGCAAGGTAAGTATTTATGTCCCATTGCCAAGGCTTTTCCTCAGCGTCCTGGATGCTCATGCAGTGGTCTTGAAAACTTGGCTGATGTTTGATGCTTATTGAAATAGGATGGATAAGGAACCCATCGCAAAGTTCTATCATATATGCCAAAGTTGCCAATGCATTGAAAAATCTATTTTGTGTTCTTGGAAAGTAGTGGAAGGATAAAGTGTCAAAGTTGTTTGCTAATTCTTTGAGGTGCTTATGCTAAGGAACCTATCTCTCCTTTCTGATCTTCCATTTCTCTAAGGCCTTAAAAACTATGAGATTAGAGTCACAATATATGTCTAAGTTTTTTATCCCAATTTGAAGGGTTGATTCTAGCCCAGAGACAGATGGTTCGTATTCAGCCTCGTCGTTGGTTATGTAAAAATTCAATTTGATTGAAAGAGGTAAACTTTCACCGATAGGCTTAAGGAAGACCATCCTAGCACCATATCCTTTATAGTTGGCTACTCCATCAAAGTATAACTTCCATGTTTCATGCTAGATGAACATGATGTCTTTGTCAAGAAACTCAGGTTCTTCCAAATGATCGTCTGTTGGGGCAGCAACCAGTTGGTCGATGATGACACTACCTTTGATGGCTTTCTTTGAACATATTTGAGGTCATAGGCCACCCACTCTGCCATCCATCTACCCATCTTATTGTCAAGGAAATTCTTTTCCATGAGGTATTTGAGTGGACTTTGATAAGTGAGGACATGTGTGATGTATGCCCCCAGATAGTGCCTCAGTTTGTGACATACCTATACTAGAGCTAGGCAGAGCTTTTCAATATAATTGTACTTGATTTCGTGAGCCATCATCCTTTTTCTCAAGTAGTAGATGGTGTTTTCCTTATGAGAGTCTGGGGCGTATTGTGCCAGCATTGCCCCTATGGCTTCTTCTAAGACTGTTAAGTAAAGCAACAATGGTTTGCCAGGCCTAGGTGGCTGTAAAATTGGTGGATTCAAGAGATACTGCTTGATCTATTCTAAATCTTCCGGATATTCCTTGTTCAACTATTTAGAGGAATTTTTCTTTAACAAGTTGAAAATGGGACCACAAGTATCCGCTAATTGGCTGATGAACCAACTGATGTATTGGAGGTGGCATAGGAACCCCTTTCTCCCCTTTTCAGTTTTAGGAGGCGGCATGTCAATGATTGCCTTGAATTTGGCGAGGTCTATATCGATCCATTTTTTTCCAATCATGTGGCTCAGGAACACTCCAAATGAGGCTCTAAATATGCATATGTTGGGATTAAGTTTGAGATTATACTGTCAAAATCTAAAGAAGAACTTCTTAAATGCTTGTAGGTGTTGTTTTGTAGTGGTGCCTTGAATAACCATATCATTGGATTAGACTTCCACTTCCCTATGCATCATGTCATGAAAGACTATAGTGGCAATCCTTTGGTAGGTGGCTTCAGCATTCTTTGACCAGAATGGCATAACTGTGTACCTATAGGTCCCCCACTTTGTGAAACAAGATGTTTTCTCCTTGTTTGGAGGATGAATTAGGATTTGATTATATCTAACGACAATATCGATTAAGGAAACCATTTCTGAATTGGCTAAAGCATCTACCAATAGGTCAATATGAGGTAGGGGGAAATCATCCTTAGGCATGCCTTATTCTGATCCCAATAATCAATACACATTCTGACTTTCCCATCCTTCTTTGGTACTGGGACAATGTTTGCCAACTAGGATGGATAACTGATAGGCTCAATGAACTTGTGAGAGAGTTGTTTTGATACTTCCTCTTATATTTGAATGGATCAAGCCAATTTTATGCACCTGAGCTTCTGCTTGACAGGCTTGCAATCTGGATAGGTCAGAATTTTATAAACGATGATGGTCGGATCAGGATCAGTCATGTCACTAGGCTTCCAAGTGAAGCAGTCTTCAAATTTTTTATGGCAAATTCTGTATCCAGTTTATTTGAGCATGCAGATGCAATGTATGTATTTTTAGGCATGTCATGAGTGTCAATGTTTATTGGCTCTTTAACTGCATCTTTTATTTTTATTATTTTGTTTTCTTTTTTTTTTTTTATTTGATTGATGTCAAATTCACCAGTTGGAACATCAAAAGAAAATGAAGAGATAGGCCTATAACAAGAAAACTTGGTTGTTTTATTGATTGAAATTGGAGATAGGTCCACAATTACATCAAATTCATATTTAAATCCTAATTGACCTATCACATCAGATTCAGACTTAGAAGAGGATAAAGAAGACTCATACTCAGTATTGGACTTAGACTCAGACTGGGTCTCTAATTCAGATTCAATAATTTTAGTAGGGCTCTCTTCATAATGCTAGATTTTGAGCTTTCCATTAGTAGGCTTGATCAAGGTGGAGAGGTTAGCTTTTTCTTCTTATTAGTTAGAACAACTATCTTGCCTAAGAGGCTAGCTTCCATTTTTTTCTCATAATCATTGCTCATAAAGTATATGGGTCGACAATCTTTAGCAGTCAGCTTTACATCAGAGAAGAGCTCGAAACCCAAAATCTTTATGTCAGCCACATGACAAATTCATGGCTCGGGGAAAGCATAGTAAGGAACTGTCTCTCCTTCTTTAATAAAGTATCCATTCAGAGTTCTAAAATAGGGCCTCAAGGGATAGTCACTTTCTCATCCTTTGCTAGCTATAAGGGATCTTTCTCTCACCTTGGCTTTTTCCTCTTCAATCTCATCATCAGTAGAGAGGTACCCCAAGTTAAAAGGTAGAATGGAGGATGGGTATTCATCAAACAACTTCATCCCTTCCTAGTTCTTACACAGTCTCATACCAGGAAAATAAGCCATATGTTTGAGGATATTCCCAATCATAGGGTTATAGTACGGGTCAAAGTCTAAGGAAATTGCTTCTTTCAAATCTTTAGCAACCTTAATAAATTGGACAAATGAGAAGCCAGATAAAGGATATGCTGGCAACTCGGGTTGGATCTCCAGAATGGAAATCATGTCTAGGACTTCATATTTTCTAGATGTGTCTGCTTTGATGGTCACAATTCCATTCTTTAGTGGAAACTTAACCCTTTGATGTAGAGTTGATTGCACAACCTTAGCTTGGTGGATATAAAGTCTTCCTAAAAGTAGATTGAAGCATGATGGCACATCAATGACTTATAATGGTATCTTGAAATTTATTAGGCCCATGATGATGGTTAGAGTTGCCAACCTAAGAACTTCTCTTTTTAAGTTATCATAAGCCCTCATAATTTGATTTGAAGGGGTAAAATAAGCAGTACCTAATCCCAAGCAGCTTACAACTTTGAATGGATAGACATTGAGTGCTGACCCATTATCCACTAAGGTCATTAGGATAGTTTTCTCCTTCATAATAATAGTGATGTAAATGGCATCATTATGAGGTCCCCCAGAAGGGATCTCATTGTCTAAGAATGAGATTGATGCTTCTTTAGTGGAACTGGTGATAGATGCAACCAAAGTCTGGGGAGATATGTTAGGTGAGGTCTGACAGCTTAGGAATGAGGGGATGATGATATGAGTAAGCTCTAATGGTGTTAGACTTATATGCCCTATATTTTATTGCAAATGTAATAATTGAATCCTATTGGCAATAAAATATATATTTTTTATTTAAATGAATTCCACATCTAGTATAATTTATCTATGTTCCATTACTATTTTGTATGAGAATCTATTCTTAAGAGTTTAAGAATATGAGTGACATATTCTCTTTGTCATTATACTATAAAATGTGTTCGTGGTCATATAATTATCGAATGGGACATCGATAATTTATAAGACCATCACTGTTGTTTTCATCCATTATAAGTAGGTGATACTTATGGTAATGGAGGTAATGAGTCTCATGCTACAGACATGTGATGGTGTGACAACATGTGGACTCTCATGTGATGAGTAAGTTAAACAAGTGACGTTAGACAATGAATACATAGGTTTTACCATAGATAATATTTAATCGTCTAGGTCATAATTATACATATAGTCCTTTAACTTGTGATGGCATGTTATTTAATATATTGATGGATACAATTTTTTACTGCTTACATAGTTCTGCTAGCCACGCAGAGGTACATGGCATGTGGTGGCTGTACCTAGTGATATATTGAGGTAAATGTTCGCCAATAAAGAATTCATTAAATTGGGTAAACAAAGAAGAAATCATATGACTTTTAGTTCTCCTTAATATAAAATCCTTTTCCAAGGTAATTGAGATTCACTAGAAAATTCTTTCTAGTAGGAATCGATAATATCGAGGATTAGAAGTAATCATATGATCAAGGCATATAGGGTTTGACAAATCCATGACCCTAGCTAAGATTAGAAATCTCTAATGAAGGGAATCGAGTACATGGTACTTGTTGTCGATGATCCATGTTATATGTTCATTAAGTTGATTGACAATATTCATTCCTATTTAGGTAGTTGCGATATGTTATGCCAGACATCACTCACGACTTATGGGATTCTGTATGAAATGGGATTCTGTATATAGATAAAGGAAAAAACATTTTTCATATCTCGTTGCTATTTAGGACATGAACCTAGTGAGTCACACACCATAAAATATTGAGCAAGTATTGTGTAAGGATATTATATTTAATGCTTAATTGAAGTGTTCAATTAATTATTAATTATAATCGAATTGAACTCGTGTTTAAATTCACAAAGACCCTGCATGTCTTGAAGTTCATTTCAAAAGAGTGTATGTCAATTTAGTTGATTTTGTATGAGATACAAAATGTCGAGGACTAAATTGAAATTTGGTCTTGGACTTACGAGGAGTAATTAGTTATGGGATAACTAATTATGTAGGATTTTTCCACTAACTAAAAAGTGATGCCAACTCATACACCACTAGCTCATGATATGACAAGTGTTTTCATGCAATTCACTTGGTCATGACATGTGTCCTAGTTAGTGGAGAAGAGTGATGACTCACCTAGTTAGTGGAAGATCTCTACATATAAAAGGTGAAGGTGTTTTACCTAAAAAAGAGTTGATTTAAAATATCTGAAGCAAAGTAATTTTCCAGATTTTGTGAGTTGAGTGTGAGAGAGATTTGTAGTGTTCAAATGACCTTCTCTTCTAGTCCTACTCATAGTTCTAGGATTTTCCCTAAGCTAAGGGAGTCTAAGACTTTAGACACTCAATCATTCCCTAACTTGGAGTTGAAACCTTAAGATAAGCAAAAGGGCAACCAAGAGAGTCAAGGGATCAAGTCTTGTATCAAGTGTGAAGGGGGTTTCAAGCTTGCTCAAGCTTGGTTTGAGATAGCTAGAGACTTCGCGAATGAGGAGCTCAACGAAGTAGGGAGAAAGGTATTTGATACATATCTACTCTTCTTTGTGTTGTGATGTGTTTTTGCACAAATTGGAAAGTTCTTATATTATTGGGTATATGTGGACTAAAAGGCGTTCAATTGATTTCATCACTTGAACAATTTTTGTTAAAAGGGTTTTGACAAAAAGGTTTTAATGGAAATTAAATTTTTTTTTTATAATTTAATAAGTTTTAAAACCAAAAACTTGTAATACGAACCAAAAATTTTAATTTTCTGCTTTCGTTGTGCGACTCGTATTTTCCCTTCAAATGGTATCAGAGTAATCCAATTTATGTGCAAAAATTATCTCTGTACTAGCATACAACCGTATAGTCATAAGCTATATGGCCATATGGTACTAGGTTAGTAAGTGGGAGCTCCCCTATACTAGCATATGACCTTATAGTAAGGTACTATATGACTGTAGGCTTCTTTGCATATGCCCGTATAGCAAAGCACCATATGCCTGTATGGTGGTATAGGAGGTTGAAAGTAAATAATACATGATATATAAGAGTTATATGTTATGGTGTTGTGTTAGTTTGACATGTATGGTGGATTATGGACTTAAACCATTGTGAATGGAAGAAATGGGCATGCAATAATATTCTTTTATTATATGTAGAGGATTGTAATTAATTGTTAATTACTAGGTTTAGGATGTAATTAAATTCATTGAGCCTTTGAGCAAGCTTTAATGTAATCTCACATTGGTATGCCAATGATACATTTGTACACATGGATGATGTAGAGATACAACTTCAAGAGGAGGTTCAACCCTTGAAGATGCCAATAGGGTGCTACAAGATCTTAGAGTGGGATTTAGAATGTATGTTTGTAATTTGATGACTAAAACCCTCACTTATTCTTTGTGGCTAGGAATTGAGTCCAATAGTCCATGATCAAACCTATGTTAAGTTGTCCATTTTATGATATATAAGTGATATGTATGAAATAAATAGATAATGTGCAAAGTGATACCTAATTAATAATTGCCCTAAAAATCTTCCAAAGAAATATTAAGTCTAGGCTTTCCATTGGTGAAATGTTTTTTTGAAAGTGTTTCTTGAAACATTGTATAGCATGTGATGTTGTAAGTATATGATACTTTGTGTAGAATGAGAATGTATACCTGAACCACATAATGCTCAAATCCTCATACTTTTTAGTCTAATGGGATTAACT
Organism: Codiaeum variegatum; assembly: GCA_948294925.1. NCBI lineage: Eukaryota > Viridiplantae > Streptophyta > Magnoliopsida > Malpighiales > Euphorbiaceae > Codiaeum > Codiaeum variegatum. The sequence goes on from CAOJBK015617091.1 coordinate 13,749, forward strand.
TAACTAATGTGAAAGACTTA
>CAOJBK015618387.1:0-10019 GCA_948294925.1 Codiaeum variegatum
ATGGAGTTTGTTTCATTAGAGCAACAACTAGCTAATATCCTAACCAAGCTCTTGCATAAAGATCAATTGTATAAGATACACAAGAGCCTTGGTATGGGTACTCTAACTTAATCTCTTTTTCCTTTTTCTTTCCTGTACATGAGCATTAGGCATCTAGTACCTACTATTTGGAACCTAATTGAGTATGTTAGGTCCCTAAGTTTGTTATGTTTCTAAGTCCCCCTCATAGGAATGTAATGGTTGATTTGAATAAAATATTTGACATGATGTTTGTATGTATATCTTTAAATATGTCACATGTCTCTAGAAAAAGTACACACGTGAGGAGAGAGATAGATGCAAAAAGGAAATGACTTGTCTTTTCATTTAAAGCTTGACGGCTGTAGATAATCCAAAAGAAAAAAGTAAATTTCCATTTCCCATAATCGATATGATTGCATTTGTCCCATCTTGAATTCAAAAATTAAATAATTTATATTTATTTATTTTTGAGATAACGTGATTGGTTGTCTGGTGTCCACTCATTCTCTCACTTCTCTAGTTTGTGTAATCGAACCAAACATGTATTTGGTTATTTAAACCACACACTTTCCTCTTTTTCTCTCATCTCTATAAACCCTAAACTCCCTCAAAAACTGCAAAATCAAATCTCTCACTATGGCCAAATGACCTTCACACTCCAAAAACTCTCCCTTTCACTTGTCTAAGCACCCAAAGTCTGAATCATAGTCCTCAGGAAATGAAGAAACTACATCTGACAAATGGTTTGTAATCTCACCCAAAGCAATTAAGTGGAAAGCATTTGGGACTAATGGTTATCTCTTTGAGGAATGGTTAGAGTATCAGGGATGGGTTCCATTCTGAACAATCAGTGAACTATACTTTGGAGAAATGATGATAGAATTTTTCATTTCTATGAAGAAAGGAGAAGCTGAGCACTCCCTTACCACCTCCATAGGAGGAGAATTAAGAACGGTCACTGGTCAAACACTAAGTGAGGTTTGGTCTCTACTAATTGATGGGTTTGTGATTGTATCAGAGGAATTAGCTGTGGAAGGCTACGATAGGAAGAAGTTTCTATAGGAAATTGCTAGAGATGCAACCAGTAAACTTAACTCCATGAGCTATGGTTTGCATGCTCGTTTACTGCACAAATTCATTATTGACATCATCTATCCTAGGAAGGGGAGCTTTAAGTATGTAAACAATATGGATCTAGTTATTATGTGGCATTTGATTAACAAAGCCAAATTTAGCCTTCCTCACTATCCGATTCATCAGCCGTGTCACCAAAAATCCAACAAAGGGATGCATTATGGGAGTTAACTGACCCTACTCTTCATGAAGTTTGATTTGGTGCTTACTAATGGAGTACAACTAAAGCACACCAATTACATTGGTGAATCCACACTTAAGAGTCTTAAAGTAAGTAAGCATGATCCCTATGAGGTAAAAGAAAAGAAGAAGGAAGAGAAAAATAAAAGAGTCAAGACCACTGCAAAGAGAAATATCCTTGTTGAATGACTTACTGAAGTTAGCTCAGAATCTGGAAAGGATCAGGAAAGTCAGGAACCTAAGGACAGTCAGGTCCCTAAAGACACACCCAAGGAACTCACTGAAGAAGTTTAGGAGCCTAAGTCCATGAATAATGTTACTTGTATTTATCTGAATAATCAAGATAAGGATGTTGATCCCAAAGCTATCTTTTCCTAATTAGAAGAATTTTGAAATTTTGGGACTCAAGCTGTAAAGGAGGTCCTAAAGCATGAGTTAGAGGAACATATAGAGGAAGGACCTTATGGCTCTGAACACACTATTGAAGAGTCTGAGAAAAAAGAATCCTCTGAAGAAAAATTAGCTGACTACACTGAGGTGATAGCTAAAATTAGGGACCTAAAGGAAATTATGATACAGCAATTCAAGGAAATGAAGCAGTCCCTAAGTTACACAAGTGAAAAGGACTTAATGGCCATCGTAGGACACATAAAAGTAGCTAAGAAAAACCTAGGAAAGAAAATCCACTGTGTTGAAACTCAAGTGAACAGACTTTGATCTGCTACTAATGACTAGCTGAGCCAAGTCTGGGCTCTCATAGGTAAGCTAGCTACTGGACTTAAGGAACTAAAGTTTAAACCTAAGCCTATCACTGGAACTGAAGGCAGCTCCTTAGGTTTTGAGAAAGACACTAAGAGAAAGGATGTGAAGGGAAAAGTTAACATAAAGGAACCATCCAAGATAGTATCCCAGACACCTCGCTTTAAATTTAAGTCAACCACTCTAAAGATCAAGGATTAGCCACCATTCAGATGTTGTGAACCCTTATTTCTTTCACCCTCTTTCTTTAATCAAATTGGAGTTTAATCCCAAAGCCTTTGTATGGACCACAGATGACCTCATTGGGGTTGACCCTAAGGTTATATTCCACATATTGAATATTGATAGTTTTCTCAAAGGAAAATAAAACAGTCCCCAGAGAAGCAAACAGTTATAAAAAAGGAGGTACAGAAGCTCTACAGGGGTGATTAAGGAGGTATACTACCCTGAGTGGTTAGCCAATGCGGTGATGGTAAAGAAGCCTAATGGTTCTTACCATATGTGTATGGATTTCACGAACCTCAATAAGGCTTGCCCTAAAGATCCCTACCCTCTTCTAAGCATTAATTAGTTGGTTGACTCAATAATAGGACATGAGCCCTATACAGTCTTGGATGTAAGATCAGGATACCATAAAATTCATATATGTTCAAAGGATTAGGAGAAGACCTCTTTTGTGATAAATCAGGGGACCTACTATTACAGAATGATGCCTTCTGGCCTTAAGAATAGAGGATCTACTTATCAAAGAATGGTTATTGCTATGTTCAAAGACCATATTTGGAGGATGTCGAAGTCTACATAGATGACATGATTGTTAAGAGCAAGAAGGTGAAATATCACCCAAATGACTTACATGTGGTGTTGAGGATCTTACAGTTAAACAGCTTAAAGTTGAATCCTAAGAAGTATGTATTTGGGTCTCAGCAGGAAATTTTTTAGGCTATATGGTTTCACATAAGGGGATAGAGGTGAAACCAGAGCAAATCAAAGCTATCACAAAGATGCAGTTGCCAAAGAATATCACTGAGATGCAAAATAACAGTTTTGGGAATGTTCATATCATGTTTAGCTTAACATTGTTAGCCGTTCTTCAAAACTTTGAAGGGTTTGAATGAATTAAAGTGGACAGTCATTTAAAGAATTGAAAAAGTTCCTAGCCTTGCCCCCCCACTATTGATTCGACCCCTTCCAAGAAAAGACCTCTACATTTACTTTTCCACTACAAAGGAAATAATTACAGCGATTTTGGTAAAGGAAGAGGCTGGGGATTAGTACCCCATTTATTATGTGTGTAGGGTCCTCCAAGATGTAGAAATAAGGTATCCTAGGTTATAGAAGCATGCATTAGCTCTGTATATTTTGACACAGAAGTTGAGACATTACTTTGAATCTCATAGAGTCATTATGCGGCCAGACCTACCCCTAAGGAAGATACTTCAGAAGCTAGAAACTCTGAGCCGAGTATCAGAATGTGAAATCAAAATAGGTGCATTGGGAGTTCAACTTGAGCCTATAAAATCTATGAAGGAATAAGTGTTGGCTTATTTTGTGGCTGATGGAAGATTGTGCAGATCTTTAGGTCTGAAATGACTGAGGCTGATAGACTTGCTAAGGCAGCAGCTCAAGGGAATGTAGAAGAGTTGAAAAAATACCACTAGCCTTATAAAAAGTTCCAACAACTTAGAGTGAGCTCATGTATACAATGTAGTGGAAGGGGAGCTAGATGGAGCCCTTGGTCAATTGGCTCTCGGAAGGAATACTCCCTCAAGACAAGAAAGAAGCTGAAAGAATTGTCCAGAAAGCTAAGGAGTATAGTTAGTAAATGGGAGACCTATATCGTAGATCCCAAACTTACCCCTGGAAGAGGTGCATACCTACATACCTTGGTGAATATGTGTTAAGAGTGATACATGAAGATATTTATGGAGCCCACGAGGCCAGTACTACCCTTGCTAGAAGAGTGTTGTTACATGGATACTATTGGCCCACTATGAGGGTCGATGCAGAAGATTAGATGAAGAAGTGTCCTAAGTTCTAAGAGCATGCAAATGTGTAACGAGCACTAGTGTTGACCCTCTCACCTATTAGGGCGAGTTGGCCATTCTATCAGTGGGGATAGACATATTATGCCCATTCTTAACATCCATAAGGCAGTGCAAATGGAGCACTTCTCAAAATGGCCTGAGGCCGAGCCAGTAGCTACCATTACTCATAATAAAGTTATAAATTTTGTTCATAATTTCATTGTGAGTAGGGGTGGGATCCCTGGGGTCCTCATCACAGACAATGGCACGGACGGTGACTCTAAATAGTTCAGATCATTCTGCATGGTTTTGGGCATCGACCTACATTTCTCTTCAATAGCCCATCCATAGACCAATGCGTAGACAAAACTCACAAACTGAACTCTACTATAAGGGCTGAAAAAGAGGCTAGATGATAAAAAGGGAAATCGAATGGATGAGCTTAACAATGCCCTATGGAGCTATAGAACTACACCTCATGCTGCAATAGGGGAAACACCTTTCTTGCTCATATATGAAAGTGATGCCATAGTTCCAGTGGAGATTGGACTACTTTCTTTTAGAGTGGAGTTTAATGAGATGATAGATCATGGAATGGAGAGCAGGATAGAACTCAACCTGGCTAAAGAGCTAAGAGATATGGCCTATGCTTGAATAGTTATTTATAAGTATATAACAAGATATCACGACAAAAGAGTCAAGCACAAGGATTTTAAAGTCGGGGACCTCATTCTAAGAAAGTCCGAGCTATCTAGAGGGAACGCAGGAGTTGGCAAATTACAACCCAATTGGGAAGGACCTTATAAGATCAAGTATTGAGGTTAGGGGCATATCAACCGGAGGACCCAAAAGGGAAGACCCTACCCCATACTTGGAATGCAGACAACCTTAAAAAATATTTTGTTTAGATTTTTGTCTAATGTTTATGCAATTCTATTTCAATTTGTTCTTGTATTATTCAAGTCTAGACAAATGATGACGGCACTAAGGAAGTGCCAACCTAGTTGCATTATCTGGGTGCTCCTATTGATACCAATTTAGTTTCTAACATAAAGAGTACAATCCAAATATGATAGATGAATGATCCTAAGATCATCCTATAAATAAATGATCCAAAGATCATCCCATTAAATAGTGATCCCAAGATTGTCCAGCTAAGAACAATCCTTAGATCATCCCACTACAAATTCATCCCAAGATCATCCAACTAAGTATGATATTTAGATCATCCCATCATAGAGCGATCCCAAGATCATATAACTAAGAACAATCCTTAGATCATCCCATTTCAAAGTGATTCTAAGATCATCCAACCAAGAATGATCCTTAGATCATCCCACTATAGCACGATCCTAAGATCATCCTACTAAAGAATGATCCTAAGATTGTTTCATTAAAGAAAATTTCATTAAGGCAATTAGCTCAAAAAAATTTAAAGAAATATGATGTATAAATAGAAAGCTTCATTCTTAAAAAAAGGTCGATACACAAAGGGAAGGGAGGGGGATGGCTCCCAACATCATCCCTATATCAAAATTAAAAAAAAAAATACAAGGCTAAGAGGTCTAGCTTGGGGACCACCCATCTTCTATTGTCCTATGTGTTGCTTCACCTCAAGATGAGCTTTAGAACCCTAGGGAGCTTCAAGAAAAATCTCCTCATCATGTTCGATGTTTGCAAGGAAAGAGTCATAACCACCAAACTACTTCACTGCCTCATTGGCTAGTTATTTACCAAAGGCATTGAGCCAAGAGGCACTTTTGCTCTCTAGGTGGTCGATCTTCACAGTTTTTGAGGCCAAGTCATTCTTTTCCTTATCAAGTTCTTATCTCATCTTCTATAACTCTTTCTCAGAGCTTTGTCTTTTCTTCTTCTCCTAGTCCCATTGAACTTTCACCTTGTAAGCTGTCTTTTTCTCATATTCCATCTCTTTACCTTGAAGCTCATGGGCACCCTTCCTCTAAAAGGCTCTTCTGAAATGAGGCCCTCTCCTTCTCAAGAGCCCCTCTCTTACCATCTAAGATGGATGAACTTTGAACCAAAAAGGAGCTTTGGGCTAGTTAAGATCAACCAACTGCAAATAAAGGCCAAAGAGTTAGAATAACATTGAAAGAAAAGAAGAAGAGAGGAAATAACTACTAACTACTAGTGTTTTACTGCAACACTCAGCATCTCGGTCATCGCCTCAAAGTGATGCAAATCAACAGGAGGGATCAGGGAGACTACAGCCTTCCTTGCAACCTGGTGATCTTCAAGCGTGACATCACTCCCAAAATTTTTCACTAGGATGCAAGCTAAGGAGCCCCAAATGGTAGAATGAGACCCTAAGCCCACAATCTCCTCTCTAGTAGGTACAACCTCTTCCTTGAGCAATTTAAAGTGAATGGTGTTGGGTTCTCTCCCTCTCTTTTTTAGGAGATTACTACTACAGTGGTTGAACCCCCATGGGGTAGTAGAGGTAGCGAGAGATGTTCGGTCCTGTTGGACCTCAACCCCTTACTGTTCTGTAGGAGGGGGAGGCTCGAATCCCCAAATTATGTCCTTAGGGTCTTTTCATCCCTTTTTTCTGATATATTCTTTAAAATAGTTGACATATCTATAAGAAAAGAAGACAAGGTGGACAATTAGTATAATCATGGGAAGAGAAAAGTAAAAAAGGAAAGTCAAGTACCCCCAACTGGGTTGAGCCGATGTCCTAATTTGTCTACAATCTTCCCCTCATACCATGCCTCAATTAGAGACTTTCTATCATACCTCCCATTCTCCTCTACCCACTTAAATATCCTCCTTACTTGATTAGCTTCATCACTACTTATCACAAGGAGGCACTTAGAGCGCAAGATCGATATATTCTCATTCCATTCCTTTGGTAGAGAGGTGAAGCTGTCATGGAAGATGAAGAAGAATTTCTTCTTCTCGATTAGTTTCAAGGATGAGGGGAGGCCAAAGCACTTTTGGTTCCATTCATCTTGCAGATGGAACCAGTTGAGCCCTTTGCCTGGGACAACCTTGTAAAGATGTTAGACTACAGGAACCATTACCCAACCAATACGCCATCATTTGAAGACCTCGTAGGATCTTCCAGGAGTTGGGATGCACTTGAGATAGGGGTATTTTATATGTTTATAGCCATGTTATATCAAAATCTGACAAGGGGAACCACACTCTAGATGTCAGGGTGTCATATTAACACACCTGACCTCCCTAGGGGCTATTGAGTTTGCTCCTTGAGAACTGTTTAGCGGTACAGTCATAAAGCCCTTTGGGAAGCAAAACTCTTCTCTTATCCTCTTAAGGTCGGGGGAAGATAAAATGGTGCATAAGGAATCCACTATGAGCATCCTCTTTCATACAACTACTTCCTTTTTTAAGAACCTTTAATGGGCCCCTTCCTTTTGCTAGTTTTGGGGGGTTCGATATTATGCCCAGTATTAGGAAGGACCTTTTCTTAATATGTTCAAGTTCACTATCCCAATCTATTTTGATCTACTGGGGAACAATCTAAGGTAGATATTCTTCCATGTCCTCAAAGAGAAAGGTTGCTCTTTCAACCTTGTGATCAGGATAAACCCCCTTCGCTTGCCTCCATTCTCCTCTTTTTTCACAAGAAGGTTTTAGGTAAGGGTCTGTTAGAAGTAGAGGTGGCCTCCACCCTAATATACTCCATGCTTAGTGAGGGGCTATGGCCAGGGCTGAGTTCATGCTTAGAGAAATGGGAAATGGATCCCTCAGGGTTTTGGTTGTCACTTTTGTCACTCATGGTGGCCGTTTCAAAAAAGAAGAAGAAATGAAGAAAAAAGGAAATTTTAATGTGAGAAAATTACCTGAACGTTTTTTAAACAGAGTCTCTGACGACGACCAAAAAGGTATTGATTGCTAGAAAATGAATTTTAGGAAAGAAGAAGAGTGAGGAAGTTTCAGAAAAGGGAAAGTGGAATGGGAACCTCATTTATATAGAGGGCATATAGAAATTGAGGGGAGACATGGATTACCCTACGAACATAGCACACCACGTGTCAGCAGGAGAAAGACAATAAAATTTGAAGAGACATCAAACTCTCCAGAAGCAGGCAAAATGAATGCTGCGTGTCATTGTTTAAGGAAGAACGAGAAAATTGCCACTTTGAATTTCCAACTCTAAATTCAAAAAGGAAAAATTATCATAGGGGTTAACCTATGAGGATTAGTAGAGGGGTCGACCTATGAGGAAATCGCAGGACATCTACCCCTAGTATTTAATTAGAGGTTTGTTAGGGGACATGTGATAACCATGTCCTCTAGAGGGCTAACTCCAAGCCATGATAGTGGCCAAGCAATTAACATACCACGACTCGGGCCTCGGACGTGTGATGCACCTATAGGGTCGTCACCTCATCTTATTGGATGAGGTAGACTCCAACTCTAGTAAGTTATAAGAGGATAAGCACACTAAAGGATAAACGCCTAATATCTTGACTATATCATTAAAATCACAGGATGTTAACCCATTCTCCTATCTTATATGATTTGATAGTTATCTATATAAGTATATAAGAAAGTTTGGACTACTGGAACTAGGTTAATGATTCTCCATTGTCTATATTGATTATCTCTAAGAAAGATCACTGACTTAAGCATTAGAGTTGTTCTAAAAGTCTGAATTTATTAAAAATCATTTCAGAAACCCTAGGAGAAAAACGCATGCGTTTTAGACCAAATACGTGCATTTTGGGCCTAGTTGACTTAGCCCGATTTTTGGATCTAGTCCGGTCTTATTCAATTCAATTTTTTAGATTTTCTAGGTCCATTTGAGGTTTGATTTGAGCTCAGGTTGAACCATTGGACTCATATTAATGGACTAGATTTAATTTTTTTAAAAAAGGCTTTTCCCTTAAAAATATGTTCAGATATGCAAAATTTTCCATGCCCTTTTAATTTAAAATTTTCATCTTGGGGGTTGCCCCGAATGTAACAAGGGGCTCTGTCCCTTTTGCCCATTGTGTTCCTAAACCTTTAAGAGTCATGAGGTAACAAAAAATTCTAGAGGTTCAAAATTAAAGGGTCACAGCTCCCCTTCAACTGAATTAGCTTCGATAGTGAACTTATAGGCGCCTGATAATTGACAAATTATGCATTATTATATCCCATTTTCTTGATAATTTTGTGCTTTAAATTGAGTTTAATTTGTTTTTTCTAAGTGTTTTCAGTTGTTTTCAAGAAATTAATTGAAATCTAAGGTTAGGAAGGATTATTTTGAAGTCCGGGCTTGAAAGACAAAGAAAATGCTCGAAAAAGGAGCGAAAATGGTGGACGGATGCTGGCACGGCCATGCCAAGGGAAGCACAGGCTGTGGGAGGCTGGAAAACAGATTCGGGGAAGGCAGTAGCCTGGCACGGGCGTTGGCACGGCCGTGTCAGCTGACCGTGGGAGGCTACTGTCCAATTTGTGAAATTCTGGCTGGTTTGACTCTGTCTCTATATTTTGATCATAACTCAAGATACAGAACTCCAATTGAGACAATTAAGGTACCATTGGAAATATAAGAGAAATATCTACAACCTTTAAGAAGACCAAAAAGCCTAATTCCTTCATATAGATATCCAAAATATACTCAAAAGTCAGATGTCTGATTCTGGATACCAATTTAACTTATGCTGACGTGGCAAAAAATTAGCCAATCCATGTTTGCACCTATCTAAAACCTAATAAGTCTTAAATAACTATAAAAGGACATAATTTATTTCAGAAGAGGGGGCTTAGGGGTTCTGGCAGCTGGAAAGAGATCCGGAGAGACGAAAAATAATTCAAGGAGGCTTCTAAAGGAGATTTACATCGATTATTACGGAATCAAAGCGGGAACAAGGGATATTGGAGCAAAAATCCATCCAAGTGATCATGGGCTTCATGGGTTTCTATAAA
>CAOJBK015618770.1:0-11124 GCA_948294925.1 Codiaeum variegatum
AGCCACACAATCTATTTCTGAGAGCTTTCTTTCAACTCCTCTACAGTAACTGACTTGACCATCGGTGGGTTTACGCCGGACACCCGTCCGGTCACCCCTAACTGTTTCACTGTCTTGCAAGTACACTTAATCTGACCAGAGGAGTTCCATTCAAACTCTGTGGAGCACACCATGCATCAAATGTGAACAAAATACATGAATAAAATGCAATTAACAACCAATAAAAAATCAAATAGGCAAACTTAATGATTTCGAATATTTAGTAGGCAACTACTAATCTCTATCTGTTATATGACAATATAACCAAATTAATAAAAAGGGGGTCTAATTCCCGTAATCCGATAATCATGAGGGTAATTAAAATGTGATTGACGAAGAAGACACATGAGACAATTCGTAGTACGATTGCGAATCAACCGAGGATTGCAATGGTATCAGCGATTAAAAGCACCCTTTAACTCCTATCATAGTCCTTTTTGAATAATCACATAATCAAAAATTAGATATTCTATACTTATTATATAGAGAAACGCTTACGGTTACCTGGGAACAGTGAAGAAATGATGGCTAGAGTGAAGAGGTGATGGAGTAGAGTTGATCATCGGATTGATGAGGTTCTGTGACCTCGATAGAGATTTGCAACGCCAAGCCACTTATGTTTTTGAATTGAAATTCATAGACTCAGCTTTATAAATACCCATCAAATTCAGGTACAGCTGAACACATACACAAAATCAAACAATCCATTTCTAAGAGTTTTCTCGCAACTCCTCTACAGTAACTGACTTGACCGTCAAAGGATTTACGTTGGACGCCCGTCCCGCCACCCCTTACTGTTTCACTGTCTTGCAGATAAACTTAATCCGACCGATATAACCAAATTAATAAAAAGGGGATCTAATTCCCACAATTCGATAATCATGCGGATAATTAAAATGCTATTGAAGGAGAAGGTACCTGAGACAATTCGTAGCACGGTTGTGAATCAACCAAGGATTGCAATGGTATCAGCTATTAGATGCACCCTATAACTCTTATAATAGACCCTTTTGAATTTTAGCAAAATAAACAACGCCGTTTCTCCGAATATTTATATGATGGGAAAAATGAATAAAAATTGTTGAGTGGGATTTGAACCCAAGCCCTTTTGGACCAAAACCTCAATCTGGCAACTTAGATCAACTCGGCAATCTCAACTCTGTGTTTGTTGAATCCTTATTTTTAAATAAATTATGTTTTTTAGCCTTATCTGACATAAAATCGCGGATTCCTTTTAGTGGTTTTGTCCAGCACCATGTCCTCTTCCATATGTTTCAGCAGTCCGCTTATAGACACAAACAGCCACCCCTCCGCCAGACACTGCCATCCACAGCCAGAAAAACTTGCAATCCTATTAAAAGAATCCAAAACCCTAAACCACCTTCACCAAATCCACGCCTTTTTATACCGTCACAATCTCCATGACCACCCAATTCTCAGCTTCAAGCTTCAGCACTCCTACTCCTCTCTGGGTCTCCTCAACCACTCTCTTCCCCTTTTTAACCAAACCCCTAACCCCAATGTCTTCTTTTACACCTCAATTATACACGCCTATGCTTTGCATAACCTCCATCACAAGGCATTTCATTTGTATTCAAAAATGCTAACACAAGATGTTACTCCAAATGCATTCACTTTCTCCTCAATTTTAAAGTCCTGCCCACTAGAACCTGCAAAAATTATTCATTCTCAAGCTATAAAATTTGGGTTTGGTGCAGACTTGTACGTGAGGACTTGTCTTATAGATGATTATGCCAGAGGGGGCAATATTGAATCCGCACGTAAGTTGTTCGATAAAATGTCTGACAAGAGTTTAGTTTTGATAACAGCGATAATTACTTGTTATGCTATGTATGGGATGGTTAAGGAGGCTAGAGAGTTATTTGATGGACTCCAAGAGAAGGATTTAGTTTGCTGGAATGTGATGATTGATGGTTATGTGCAGCATGGGTTGGCTAATGAGGGTTTGGTTCTCTTTAGGCAAATGTTGAAGGCCAAAGTGAGGCCTAATGAGGTAACTGTGTTGGCTGTGCTCTCTGCTTGTGGGCAAATTGGTGCTCTAGAGTCAGGGAAATGGGTTCATTCATATGTTCAGAATCATGGAATTGAAATCAATGCTCATGTGGGTACTGCTTTGATTGATATGTACAGCAAATGTGGTAGTTTGGAGGATGCGTGGTTGGTTTTCGAAAGGATGAGATACAAGGACGTTGTTGTTTGGAATTCGATGATTGGTGGTTACGCCATGCATGGATTCAGTGAAGACGCTTTGCAGTTATTTGATGAGATGTGTAGAATTGGCTACCAACCTACAGAGATAACCTTCATTGGTGTTTTGAGTGCTTGCGGTCATGCTGGTTTAGTCAATGCAGGATGGGGGTATTTCCATTCAATGAAAGATGAATATGGGATTGAACCTAAGCTTGAGCACTATGGGTGTATGGTTAATCTTCTCGGTCGTGCTGCACAACTGAAAGAAGCATATGAACTTGTTAAGAACATGGAAATTGACCCGGATCCTGTCATATGGGGAACTTTGCTTGGGGCTTGTAGGCTTCATAATAACCTAGCTTTTGGAGAGGAGATTGCAGAATTCCTTATTAGCCAAAAGCTTGCAAATTCAGGAACTTACATACTTCTTTCTAACCTATATGCAGCAGCTGGGAATTGGGAAGGTGTGGCAAGGATGAGAACCTTGCTAAAAGGCAGTGGAATAGAAAAGGAACCTGGTTGTAGCTCAATTGAAGGTATTAACAAAGTACATGAGTTTGTTGCTGGAGATTTGAGGCACCCAAAGACCGAACAGATCTATATGATGCTAGAGGAGATGGATGGTTGGCTAAAAGCTCATGGTTATACACCACAGACTGATGTTGTTTTACATGATCTAGGGGATGCCCAAAAGGAGCAGTCTCTTAAAGTACATAGTGAGAAACTTGCCATTGCTTTTGGGCTTATCAGTACTAAACCAGGAACTACTATAAAGATTGTAAAGAATCTTCGAGTTTGTTCAGATTGTCATACAGTGACAAAGTTGATCTCTAAGATCACTGCTCGTAAAATTGTGATGAGAGATCGGAACCGGTTCCACCATTTTGTGGATGGTTCATGTTCCTGTGGGGATTACTGGTGAGCTGTAAATGTATTCTGGATAAAGTAACATCATTAACAAATATAAGTATCTCTAGAGTTTAATTATGTATCATACAAAGTAGATCCCTAGCAGATAATCAAATTAGAATTCCGTTTATAACTAAAACATGATATACAAATCAGCGTCATCTACCAACTACAGTAAAGGGGGGTGCGGGGGAATAGAGCGAATTCTTAAACCCAACCAGAGGGACACTAGCCCATCTACACCTAAACGGAAAGGTCTTGCTTTTGAGTGCAATTCCATCGATGGTAGACACCTTATGAATGAGAAATGTTCGATTCAGGTGCCTGGATTATCTCTAAAAACTCAATTGAGGACATTAAATTTCTGTAATTAGAGTTCTTAACCTGGTTTCGAGACCGTTTTGCAAAACCTCGGAGACTCGGTAGAATCACCCCCGGTCCCTTTTTTTCATCTTTTTACTCTAAAATTACCAAGCTTCTTTTTATATTTTACTCTTGTTTTAAAAAAAAAAATTCTAGAATTTTTGTTGTATATGATTTTTTTTTAATTTATATATATGATCATTATATAAGGTGGATCCTCCCTTTTAATTGACAAAAGGCAAATTCAATTAGAAAAGTTCAAGACCTCAATCACGAAAAAGTTCAATTAATGCCCTGGATTAAGCTTTTTGAAATAATTCAAGCACTTCATTTGGGCATTTCCCCACCTCAAGTACTTACATTCTCAAGTCTAACACAGATACTGTATTGTTAGCAAAACATGCTGCAATTTTGTCACCTTCTTTGTTCCAACAAACTTCAAATATTCCACCATTGCCAGTGTACGTTTTCACAATCTTACCTTCCTTTAAAGACCAGATGTTGATACATTTATCAAGAGACCCACTTGCCAGATACTCTCCGTTTGGGCTAAATGCAACTGAGTACACAGGATCTCTGGAGATTCAATAAAAGATGCTCATCAATTAAATGACTCCCTGGCATTGCATTATTTAAACGTTCCCCACTTAATGCCACAGAAATCAAGGGGGAAAGAACAGAACTTGAAGTACCTGTGTCCATTCAAACTGCAGAGAAGCTTCCCAAGTTCCACATCCCATAACTTCACAGTCGAGTCAAATGATGCACTGTGTACAAGATGAAGCAAGAACATCAGAAATTGAACAAAGAAAGACAAAAAGTTCCTCTGATTCATTAACAGAACTTTAATAAGGACAAATTGGCATTCATGAAAGGAAAAGTAGTATTGCTTAATAGGATGGAATAACAATGGCTGGATACAGGCAACTACTTTAACCAGCTGGCTCATTCAAATAGCATATAAGTTCATGAAAGTAGAAATTCACCTTGCCAGCACTAATTGCTGGTTAGGATTGTTTGTACCAGGTCCAGTGGGACTCCATCTGATGGTGTAAATCTCCTGCAAAAAAGATTATTCAATGCCAATCATCAATCCAATTAACCCTATTGAGTACACAAAACGAAAAAGTTTTAAAAAATAAATAAAGTAATGGCAAGGAGAAATCAAAACCCAGTATGTACCTTAGAATGTTCCCTTAAATCATATACATACTTGTCCTGCTTCATACTCCATATCTGCATAAAGATGTTCAATGATTTTCAAACATCCAAACAGAAAACTAATAAGTGATGAACTGGATGAATCAAATTCAGTTGGCTTAAGGGCTTACGAATAAAGTAGGACATGGTACTTGTAAATAACACATTTATGTAACATGAAAACAAGACTGTAATACAAGTATATAAATGTGGAAGAAGGAGTATGAACAACCTTAGCACTGATATCATCTGAGCATGAAGCAAGCAATGAGCCTGTTGGATCCCACTTGACACAATTAACTTCACCCTGAAATTAAACAAATCAGAAATATTAACTGCAAAAAAATGGATGTTTGTGACAGCTTGCAAAGAAAAATTATGAGAACTTGTACTCTTATTCATCAATTAATATTGATGTAGATGAAAGAACTAATTAGTTCATGGTTTTCTACTTTACACCATCTCCAAACTTGTTGCATTTCAAATAAGGCCTCCATGCCTGTCAACTTGACAACCTGACTGGTGCTAATACTAATTTAATATTAAAAGCACAAATTTGCTTTTAGTATTTATTTTATCATATTGGACACTTGTTAGGTTGTTCAGTTATAGCAGGGTTTTGGCTACAGTATTTTAAATCATACATGTACCAAAGTTCAGTGAGCATTTGCAGCCCAGCTAGAGCGAGGCACATCACTAACTGCCATCTGCTAAAAGGATAATATGCCAAAGTACTTCAAATAAGACCAATTTCAAACGCTATGGGAAGGGGAAAACACAATTGATCACAAACACAAACCTGATGCCCAGCAAAAGTTTTAACAGGACGTGTATCTCCAACTTTGCATACATAAATCATATTATCAGTGGAGCTTGTTGCAAATGAAACATTATTGCGCCAGTCAACATCAAGTATAGGACCTAAAATTCAAAGAAAAATGAATGGTCATATCCAACAATTATGAAAAATCTGCCCTGCATAGAAAGTCCATTCATTCATGGGATTAAGTGCAATTCAAAACCTGAATGAAATTCAAACTGCTGTCTCCATTCCTCAGTTCTCACATCCCACACTATTGCAGTTTTGTCACAGCTTCCAGTAAGAAGAAAATCCCCCTTTTTGTTCCACTTCAAAGAGAAAATAGGTCCTTTGTGTTTACTCAGTGTAGTCTTTAGTTCACCTGGACCAGGGGAAAATGCAGTGAAATGCTAAAGTAACAGCATAACACTTAACAAATACAACATAGATTTAAAAAGAAAGAGAAAAGAAAAAACTTTAGTGGTTGTTTGATGGAATTGGTTGATGGAATTTGTTGTTTGGTTTGGAAAAAAGTGAGTTAAAATCCATCAAGCTCTTAAACCTTCAAAAATGAAGGATTTGAAATCCCACCGTGGGTTCTGAAGTCCATGGATTTCAAATCTATCATACCAAACAACCCCTTAACTTTCCAAAAATAAATAAAGAAAGATGTCAATGATGAGATGCCTGAAAGCCCTGAACTAGCTTTGAAAAAGCATTCTCAAAGCCACAGTTGACCAACCACATGGCTTCTTATTAACTTGTGTTAGTTAATCTAATTCGCATTCCTTTACTTCGAAACTCTGGTAGAAACATCTAAAATTCTTATAATTGCACTGGGCTTTTCAAGTGACAGATTATGGTTGCCGGCTGACTGAGCATGCTAGTAGGGCTTCATATACAAACTCCACAAAACAGGAAGTAAAAGCATAGCATGCTACATTATTGGTTAATTTTATACAACCTGCTCTTGCAGGCATTTATACAGGAAAAATGAAGATGATAAATCAACCGAATATCTTACCACTTGTAGTCCAAATTCTGGCTTGCCCATCATATGAACCTGTTGCAAGTAGAGTCCCCTCACCCTGCAGATTGAGGCAAATGAATGCCGTTTTATGTAGAAGTAACTATGAAAATTAAGTATCAAAAGCAACTTTCTCACTTTTGCCAGAACTTGAAATTCAAGATATGGAAAATAGAGCAAAAAGAATTTTAGCAGGGTTGGTTAAAGGACAGAAACTATGGTAGTGTGTTGGATGACAAAACCCATGGCATTGATAAGTGCAAGGAAAAATTGATGATACGTATGAGGGAGATATTGGATTCCTCGAAGTGATGATATCACCAGACATTTATGACTACTATCATCGATAACTGAAACCAAAATAACTCACATTCCAATCTAGCGTTGTAACATCTTTGCTCTTCTCATTTGTTCTTCCCTTTACGTGCTTCAATACCAGCACGTTTAATGGACCATCCTGCACACCAGATCTAGATGCCCCCTCTGCTATCGTCCAAATACGTGCTGTGGAATCTCCAGACCTAGATATTATAGCACAAACAGTATAACATAGGATATAAAGTTAATTGAAAGGAAATTGCAGTTATGTTATGCTGGAAAAAAATATCATGGCATATTACAAAAATTGATACATAGTTTCAGAAGCATAAATAATATATTTGTTGACAATCCATTATAAATTCAAAGAAAAATTGTGAAGAAAAACAATTAAACAGATAGTGAAATCAATGTAGAGTCACGGGACAGTTGATCTGCATATTATCATAACTTTCAACATTAATAAACTAAATCGAATCTTCAACAATGAAACAAAAATAGCAGAAGTGAAAGTCCCGTGAGGATTAGCCAGGCAGTAAAGAAACTCTTAGCAAAGCTGAGGGCAACAAATACGTCAGCTATATAATTTATCCCCATTTGATTAAAAAAAAAGGTGGTTAAGTTCAAATCTTTAGCATCAAGTTTTCTTACCATAAGGAAACTAAAGTAATGTGTTAACAGTCTGACTACTTACAAATGGTTAGCCAAGTTGTCTTGAAATGAAAAAAATTAATCAGCTGGTCATTCCTTAACAAGAATTGATTTAAAACATCAAACCCGAAACAAAAAGGTTCATCTCTGTCTGAGATAGTCTAAGTTTATAAAAATAGAAAAAATAAATGAAATTTTCCGCTCCAGATTTATAGGTCAACATTTAAATTCCATGCTAGTAAAATTAACATTGTGGCAAATATAGTATCAAAAAGAAAAACATTGTGGTACATATTATGGACCAATACTTACACCAAAAAAGGGAAATTAAAGATGAACAATTCAAACAATATTCTCCTAAAATCATTAAATGTAGGACACTGAATGATCCTCAAGATAACCATTTCAACTAGGCAAATGTACCCACCCAGATGCAAGAAGTGATCCTGTTGGACTCCATGCACAGGCACAAACCTGGAGGGAGGAAGAAAGAAAACTGCTACATTATGGTAAATCCATCTAGCTGAATAATGCAGTAAGGAAAAACAATAAAAAAATATTTTAAAACACAAAGCATGAGGACTGGACAATTATCATACCTCAGACGTATGTCCCTCCAAAATCATCACATCAGAGGCAGGAATTTCACATGCCTGAGATGTCGATGTTGTAGAGACATCCAGTGGCTCTGGACCTATAAAACAGACACTTATTTTATCATCAAACATGCAGAGGGAAATTGCCGTGTCATTTTACAAAAAGCTCAGAAAAATATTAACATACAACTCAGACTGGATATTTAAATATTTTTTCAACAAAGGTTTATAATGCTACACCTCAACAAGACAGCCAAAATATCAGCAGAGGTGCAATATATTGCTGACCAGCAAGCATTTCTGACACACCAGAAGCTTGTCACTGAACACTACAGATTTCCAAATTTTACTCCTTAAACCAATGTGTTAAACAAAAATATATCTGGACAACACTATGAAGTGAAGTTGACTAGAAAAACAATCATTAGCACTACATAATTAGGGGACACCAGAAACATCCAAATGGAAATCAGCTGATTCACACCATTCCATTAGGACATTTCACACAGCGTCATATTCAGTTTCACAAAACACAATTTCATTACAAAATTTCATTTCCGAGGGGATGTCTCAGGCTCATGTCAGTGGAACAATAATACAATATTATTGCTCTTCTAGAATGGTCCATGCAAACCCACAAAGGATCCCAATCCACCCTCATTTCATTGAGACATCACAAACCCATTAACATTGACTGATACTTTGTTTAGCTATGCATACTTCACAAAGACTATCCTTCAAAAGATTCAAATCTATATCTTTATTAAATTTAAATATCATAATACGAACAGCAAAGCAAAAGTTGGGAAAAAGTTAGGAGTCTGAGAAATGAGTGAACCATTTCCAGTTCCAGATATGCATAATCTGACACTAAAATATTCGACAAAGAAATTTATATTTGCACCACCTACATTCACATCTACAGCTTTAGTCCTCGGCCTCATAGAAGTTTCCATAAGGACCTATTTCCTTAACCATTAATTGATTTGATGATTAGTATTTTTCCAAATGCAGTGCATCCCAACATCCCAGTAACATGAAGACACAACTCCAGATAATCACAAAGCAGTTATTATAGAGTTGGACTATCTATCTGTATATTAAAAAAATGTATAGGATCTTTCCACCACTTTGGAAAAATAGAAGCCAACAAGACTACAGCAATCTAATCTAAATACTTAACGCTAAGGTAAAGATATAAGCAAATGAATTAAACAAGGGAAAAACATATTTACCTACAGAAGTTCCATTTTCTTCATGCCTAACATTGTTTTTATCTACTTGATCAGCAATAATTTCTCTATCAGTATTATCTTCATGCTGCTTTTCTCGTTCTTTTTCCTTCTCAACCCTCTCTCTATCCTTTTCAATTTCCTTCTCCCTTTCATGTCTTTCCTTTTCTCTTATGCGAGTACGTTCTCTTTCATGTTCCTTCTCATACTCTTTTTCTTTATCTTTGTCTTTGTCTCTGTCCTTGTGCAGATTTTTCTTTTTATCTTTAATCATCTGGCGTAATTCATATACATCTTTTGTTATAAGATCCAAAGGTTGCAAGAAGGAGAAATCTTCATCCACATCGGTATCACTCTGGCAAGCTCAAAACAAATCTAGATCAGCACCAATCCTATGGCATGCAAGATAGTAAAATATTTAAGAGGACATGTGAACATAAGAAATCAGAAAGAAAAGGTTTATGCATGCTGACATTACTCAAATTTGCTTCCATCTCCAAGTAATGAATCCCTTTTTGTACAAATGTTATAAGAGCACCAGGCGGAACCATATTGCCATCTATGGTACATTTGTTAATGCCTGCCTCATACCCTAAAGCAAAAGCTGAATGTGTAAACCCTGAACAAATACAACGGTAACACATTAGAAAAATAATGACTTTCTAAAGAGATAGTTCATAGTTGGAGGAAGGAGTGATTTGAACCATAAATCTAAGGCTTCCATAAGCTAGTTATGCATTGCTCGCCATATAGAAGACCACAAAAGTGGGGGGAAAGGAGAACATTGAGAAAGTCATACAAGGCCTGTCATTTTACTGTGATTTATAGGCTTATATGTCACAATCAAAACCTGTTGGATAATCCACAGAAAAAGAAAAAAGTTTTGCAGCCTGGTATGCCTATTTTAAAAATTAAACCTTTTCGTATTCTCATTCATAAGGTTTACACCTAATAAAAAACAACTCTATACAAAGAGCAATATACAACGTTAATTTACACCTAACCACCAGCAGAAGGAAAAATCAAGGTTACAGATCTGCAAGTCCTAGCTCCTTTCTATGTCAATACAAAAGCAAATAAGCTTATAAACTCCATTAAAAGCATGTAAAGCCAGAATATAAAACAAAACCCTAACCTTGTCAATGTATAGAAAAAAAATGAGAAACAATAACCAGAAAAGAAAAAGGAAAATAAATGACTTTGACATAATTAAAGAAACGAAGTTTTAGCGCACCTGACTCTTGAAGGTAACGGAAGACGAAGTAATTCAATTCGGCGGAGGTTATGGAGGTCATTCTTGCAAATTCGCCGGCCGGAGATCAAATCTTTGTACAATATTACAGTCCAGTAAGCCGAAGCGACGTAGAGAAAGAGTTTATGCAAAGTCGCCGGCGAAAGTGGAAGTTTTGTTGCCGAGAAACGGAGTGGGCTGGGCTAAGCAGACCAGGCTCTGCAACCTTATTTGTTCGAAAGAACGAGGAGTTTCAAATATTTCTATTTTTTTTTTGAGAAACGTTTATTCAAAATAAAACCACTCGAAACGTTTTTACCAATATTCAAAACGCTGCCGTTTTAGGAGAGTTTTGGGCTGTCTCCTACATACAAATTAAACAATACCATTGTTTTGGCAAAAAAAAAAAAAATACCACAATACCAATGAGTATGTAGATATGAAAACTAAACATTTTATTAAACAAAACAAAAGCATAAATAATATTTAATATGTTCAAGCGTCAATTAAATAAAAATATAATTTTTTATTAAAATGATATTTTATAT
>CAOJBK015619790.1:0-12725 GCA_948294925.1 Codiaeum variegatum
CAGGTCTTCGAAGGCGAAGGGTGCGAAGCATACCCTTCGAGGAGACTGCACGAAGCACACCTTCGAACTCGGGTATAGCAGCCTTCGATATCCACCTTCGTCCCAGACCTTCGGGTCTTCGAAACTTCAAGGCATATAACACATACAAAGTGGAGGATATTCTTAAAAATAAAGGTTCTAGTAGCCATAAAGAAAAAAGATGCACAGAAATGCCCCTGAACAGGGATTTTAATTTCTAATAGCATATGATACCAAGTTATTAAGGGCTAAATATTGGTATCATGAGCTTTTTTACCCAAAACTCCCTTTAATAAGTACAAAAGGCACAATTAGAAAAATTGCCTAATGAACCACAATTGGACGTAACTAAAATTGCTTTGGAAATTCACAACTTTTTAAGACTTTGACTGATTGTCTGGTTTATAAAAACTATTGATATTTGCTTTCATCCATGTGTGCAATCCTTCAATTTGATAGCTAACTGTATCTTTCTTTTTCAGAGATCCACCTACAGATTGCTTCATTTATCTCGGGCCATAGAAGCCAGATTACCATGTTCTGTAAATGTTCTAACCTTAACCATTTGCAAAATCCAATTGTTTGCCTTTTTCCTCCTGTACAACTTACATGGATTTGATTTCAAGTCTTCATAAAAAAAAATAAACAAAATAAAATTTCAAGTTGTTTGAAGTTCATAAAATGTTTGCTTGCTTCTTTTTATGCATTTCTCTAAATCTCTATATGGTTCTTGTATGTTCTTTTAATGATTTAAGGTTTTCTGTGAACAGTCCCCAGTTTTCGTGAATTGACCTTTTTTAAGTTTTTCCCTATAAAAAAATAAAAATAAAAATAAAAACTAGAAGAGCACCTTTTCCAGCCCTATGAACTACAAGAAAAATCGTCTTAGGTAGAAAAACACTTTTAAAACAACCTCTCAGAACTCCAGAACAAAACAAAAGAACTGGAAAAGGAATAAAATAACTGAAGTACTTCACCATAAAGAAAATAATTAGTCTGATTCATTGTCAAAACATTCTGATTTGCAAAGGTAGAATAAAGGAATCATTGTGAAAGTTTGATGTTAGTTGCTACATATGACAAGTGTAAATAAGAACTCAGAAATGATAGCTCAATGAGCCTGAGTTAGAATATTATGGTTGTTATGTAATGCTTTTCAAGGTTACTGTAGTAGATATGGGATAAGCCAATGTTATTTTCCTTTACTCATTTTGTATATAATGGCCAATGCAGACTGATACAACCTGAAAGGGCACTCTAAGAATGGTAATTTTAGTAAGAGGCTTGTAATACACTATTCATTTAAAAAAAAAAAGGTTAGAATACTAAGTTGCAATTTTTACTATTTGGCTACTTTGATATCATGACTACTTATCATGATATGAAACTTATTAGTCCATAAAGTTCATATAATTGTGCAAGATTTGAAGCCTATTGCTCGCTCAATCAGGATAAATATATAACTTTAAATAATGATTTTGAAGTGATGCTATACATATTTTTCAATAATTTGTTGAATATTAATAATGACTATAATGAAAAATTATAAACAACAAGGAAGGAGGAGAGAATTTTTTGTCATTAAATGTAACCACCACATCCCTTGATGCACCACTTATTATAATAATCCAAAACTCTACAACTTGTCATTTTCCTTACAATTGTAAAAGGCACGATAGATTTAAATAATCTATCAAAGTAATCTTGAGTTGCTAAAGAAAATAAAAGAACAGAGTAGTGCAATAGATTATAGTCGTTGTAGAGAAAGCCAATCTAGAAAAGGTTATATGCTTTTAGCCCTCTCTCTATACTAATACCTCTAAAACAGCAATGATTTGAAAAACTACGAGGCTACATCCATCCGTGCCACTAAATATATAAATGAAAACAATGACTAAATGAAAATTTTCAAATGAAAAAAAAAAGATTGCTATTGAATCTCAAACAATGCCAAACAAAACTCAATTTCAACTCTTTGTACACCAAATAATTTATAATCCTAACTAAATGAAACTCAATAATACTGACATAATTAAAACCTAAAACATGATTTCCAAATTTTCAATCAAATCAGAAAAAATTATAAAAGAGAAAACCATGGAGCTCCACCGTAGATTAGTAACAAACAACTAATTAAATTGTCACAATATAAAACTTAGACATGGTTTATCCTTTCTGAACATAAATTTTGAATTGAAGAAAAAAAAAGGAATATCATAATAAGAAAATAGAAAGAAATATTACTCGAATCCAAAAATGGGATGAAGCAATTTCATTGATTTAAAGCAAATCAGACTTGAAAGCAACAATCAATTGAATGCAAGTATTTGAAATCAGACTAAAATCGTCAAGAAACAGCCATCAAATACAAACTTCTATAAAAGCTCTTTTGGCCTTCTCCTTTTAACGCATGATAATGAAGATTGCTTGGAGAAGAGAAGGAAACTGATTATGGAATAGCTACTATGGAGTGAGTTTACAAGTGTATTTTTGGAGATAAGAGTTTCTAGTTTAAAGTCGATCTCACAAAAGGCAAAACCCTCAAAAATGTAATTTTTTTGAGAGAAAATTTAATTTAGCGTAACAATAAACAAAAAAAAAAAAGTATTTTTGTAACTAAAAAATAGGTAATAGTATTTTTGTAATTAAAATGAAAAAGGAGTATAGGATGTAATTTCCTCTTTCTTATATGTGCCTTCAATTTTGTAAAGAATAACTTTTTTTATTTGAAAATAAAATTATTTTTGGTTGAATATTTTAGGCGTTTGTGTACAAAACCCTTCATTTTAAGTGAAGTTTCAATGGACATTTCTTATGGATAACTAAAAGAGAACATTATGCTTTTACTTTTTTTTTAAAATATATATATATATATATTAGTAGGAAGGACAAATCCAACATAAATCAACTACTCAAACTATTTATGCACATATAATTAAATTACACTTTAATGTATATGCTAGCTAAAAATTTGTGATTTCACGGGTGTGCTACACATGTGAGTTATATGAACCATTGATTAATTTGTACAATCGAGTTCTAATCAAAAGATAATGAGAATCCATCACTCTTTTGACAATTCTGTTGGTATTCAATATAAAACTATGATGTAAAAGCAATGAAGGGTAATAACAAGGTTTGATAAACTAAAAGAGACTATTGAAATTGAATTAAAACAAATTGGATTGTATTAATGGAAAGAGTTTTTATAGAAAATGTAAATAATATGAACAAGTGATAAAAGTATGGAAGTAACATGAAAATCTAATAAGGAAATTAAAATGATATGGTAATTGAAGTTGAAAGTTGAATCGTTTGATTGATTGGTTGTTCCTTCTTCCTATAGCTTGCTTTCTTTTCATATTTGGCACTCTTTAATAACTGTCTTCATTCTCTATAAATGGGATAATGGCTCATTGAGTGCTCCACATTCTTGATCATGCCCTTGGATCTCTCTTTGTTTTTGCATGAGCCTAACTGTTTAACTGCACCACACCTGCATTTTCTAGAATATTCATTTTATTTATTTTGTACATGTGAATTTACTTGGTAAGGATTTGCTATTGTCTAGGATTACATTAGTTTTGATGTGATTTGTTAATCATTTTAGGACAATTTTGTATGTATTTAGGTTAGTTTAATGTTTATAATTGTTTTATTTGTTTAAGGAAGATTTGCTTGAGTTTTATATGTTTGAAAGCTTAAAAGAGGTGATCAAAGGTTGAAAATGATGATGGAAGGTTTGGAGCCTTGTCACAATGCTTTAGAGCCACGCAGTAGAATAAACTCTGAAAAGATGAAGTTGTGGCGTGAAGTTAGGAGCTCATGGCATGACACTAGAGGATTTAGTGTATGGACAACTTGATTAGTAAGAAAGAGGGTTCTATGGATTTTGGCGGTTTTTCATCTGACCCAAGCCCTAGGACTGTTACATCTCTCAAAATGAGATGTGACACAAAGTTTAATGTTGGATCCCAAGAGAGAGATTATGGCCTAAAAAATCAATGTGGTTATCAATTATATTAGCTTCTCTATAAATATGACTGATGGAGGTATCCCAATTGCGACTGAGAAGCTCATGAATGGTAAGAATAATAGTGCCATCCAAGTTGACTGGAGTAGTGTCATCAAAAATAAGATGAATGAAAGAAATACTATCTACCTCTACCTAAAGCTTTCTAATCCTAGCCTCCCAAGCAATATTAAGACCTTGAAAAATGGTCCATAATTTAGCTTGATGAATAGAACATTCACCAATATTCATAGAAAAATATTCATCCTTCAAGATGATTCCTAATAATACCTATTATCGAAGCTATGTTCATACCTTGAAAAGGAGAGCCATTAGTATTTAATTTATGAGAACCATAAGAGGGAGGAGACTAATGAACAGAAATGAAGGTTTTAGGCCTAGAAGGAATCAGGTTGTAATCCATCAAAAAAGCCTTATGAATATCAAGAACTCTAATCTGGATGTCATCATTAATGGATTAGAATTCAGAATAGGAATCAAACAAAATACGATTGTGATTGTCCATTCAACGTAATCCTTACACATTAAGGACGAATGTTGATTATAAAGAAAGTATCTTTCAATATCCTGGGCAAGAGATGATTCCATACAAATCTGGCACAAATAAAACTTCTCACCAAGTGATCACAATCTTGATCACAATCCATGGTCAAATGCCACCTGCATCTTTCTAAATTTGTAAGAATTTTCTACTAAAAAAGAAACCAAAAAAAAAAAAAGATCAAATTCTTTCTAGGTCCGTCAAGTTCCAAATAATATTCCAAATAGAATAGTTACCATGGTGTCTATCAATTTTAAATCTTTTATTTTTTTTCTATCACAAGAAGAGACTCAATAGAGTTTTTCACCAAGTATCTTGGAGACACCAATTAGACACTTTTACTACTTACTCTTTTTATAGGAGACAAGACCAATTAAAACCTCCATATTCTTTTTTTTTTTTCTCTCATTATTTTCTTTTTCTTTCTAATAAAATTCTAGATATGGTATTATTTAGATGAATTTGAATTTCTATACTCATTTTTTTTTTATAATTTTTAGCTTGTACACATTTACTCATTATTGAGTTTATTCTTGTTAAATGTTCTTATTAAAATTAGATTTGTTTTTGTGTTTTCTATTGAATAATTTAATGATTTTCCTTTTTAAGGAGTAGCTTGTAATCTTATAGTCTCATACTTACATCTTCTTTACTTGATTTTGATATTAATTGATGGTAGCTTATGAATATTTTTTTAATAGTTACTAGCAGGTATTTTATTTTTAATTGATGTTATAAGTTATACAAATTTCAAAATGATAGGCATTTTTGCAACATCAGGAGTTTTATAAGTTATAAAACTTGACGACAAATTCTACCTTAGCTCTAGGCAAGTACACCTACCGTTTAGGTAGTATAGCAGTAGCAAGGTTGATCCACAGAGACACTAACACAAGTAATAACTTAAACTTAAATTATTGTATGGTTGAACCAAATTCAAGATTAATTAAATTTAAAAAATTAAAACTAATGTATGAAAGCAATAAAAATAAATGATAAAAAATCAATTGTGAAGTTCATCTAGATATTGAATCCCCTTAAACTCTCATGTATGTCAGGAACAATGGTATGAATCATTCAAATTTGAATCGAACTCTCACTAAATTAGATATAAACCTTTATCAAGTGATTAAATCCCTAACTTCCTAAGTATTATAGGGGAATCTCTTTTCAACATATAATCAAATACATGTAGCATTAATGTTCAATAGATTAACATCCAAATAAGTATTATAGGTCTATCTCTAGTATCCCGATCAATGCTCTATTTCCATGAGTGATCAATCTATATTAGGGTATCTATAATCATCTAATATATAATTAATATCTAATTATCAAACCAGTAATTGAAAATTAAAATAAAAGTCATAAATCATGAAAATAAGACAATCCAAAGATGAAATTGATGCAAAATCAAATGTTCAATTCATACAATCAAAACTAGAGTTCATAATATCTAGATCAATAAACAAATTAACCCATAATAAAAAAATTGAAAAAGAAAATACAAAAGGAGGTAGAGAAAACTCAAACAATCAATAGACAATGAGAAATCCCCTCTTGAAACTTCATTCTTTCTCCAAAGTCTACAACTTTCAATCTTCACAATGGAAATTCTACACTTTTTTCTCTTTAGCCCATGAGAGGGTGGCCACCCAAAAACTAAAATAGAGCCCCTTATTTTTTATATAAATCATGTCCTCTCATAGTTATTTAAGGCACATTAGGGTTTGGATAGACGTCAAGTATGGATTGGCCAATTTTTGCCACATCAGTATAAGTTACATACGTTTAATGAATTAGACATCTGCATTTTATGCCAATTTTAGATATGAAGATGAAAGAGTTAGACTTTGTGGTCTGCTTCAAAGTTATAGATCTTTCTCTTAGATTTATAATACCTAAATCATCTCAATTTGACCTTTGTAGCATGGGTTATGCTCAAAATACCGAAAGATATTCAAAATTGTCAAACCTATTAGATTTTCACAGAACAAACATAACCTTAAGTGGCTTCCATACGATTTTCCACATAGGCTATGAGCCAGACCGTGTAGGAAGCTCAAAATAGTTCTAGACCTATAAAATGACATATTTTGATAGTGACTTTAACCCTTACCTCACGGGTTGTGATAAGGATAAGTTTCCTTAGCCGTATTTGATTAGGATACTTTTTCTTGAGTTTCTTGGATTATGTTTTTCCTTAACCTAATTGGATTAGGACTTTTATTATCTTGATTTTATAATTAGTTTTCCTTTAACTAGTAAGATTATGATTATTTATTAT
This sequence comes from Codiaeum variegatum, assembly GCA_948294925.1. Lineage (NCBI taxonomy): Eukaryota > Viridiplantae > Streptophyta > Magnoliopsida > Malpighiales > Euphorbiaceae > Codiaeum > Codiaeum variegatum. The sequence continues at coordinate 6,880 of CAOJBK015619790.1, forward strand.
TTTACTTTAATAATTGTAATTTCTTATTAGATTAGGATCATGATTATACAACTCCTATAAATTGGCTACTTTAGTTCATTATAATCACACATTCAATAATTATTCAATAATTTAAATCCTAGAGATTTGATAAATTCTCTCTTTGAGATTCTTTAAGTTTTTAGTTTTGAAACTTATTTTCCAAGGTTTGTTTTTGTGACGATCCTTCGTGTTAACACGTTGTGCCAAGTGGTATCAGAGCGAGACTTTACCCAATCCGATGAAAAATGATGGACGTGATAATCTTCCTCGTAACAAAGATCACGGTTTAAACGCTATTTGGAGAGTAATTGATGAATAGAGAACTGTGACTCGTAACCTCGAACAACAGTTGACAGAAATCACTAGCTAACTCTGAATATTGTTGTGTGTCAATGTTCAAGGGAATAGGAATGATGTGATGAATCAACCTATAGGAGGTAACCTAAGGCAACAAAACATCAATCCAATTTCTCTAATAGATAAAAAACCTATTGTGGATGATGAACCAAATTTTTGTGCCAATCCAATTAATCTAGACATGGGTAGATTTGAGAGGAATGAAAATTACAACTACAATAGGCATGATGATAAATTCAAACTCAAGGTTGATATCCTTACTTTTAGAAGAGATATTCATATTGAGGGATTCCTTGATTAGATTACTAAAGTTGATTGTTTCTTTAAACATATGGATATTCTTGAATAGAGGAGAGAGAAGAAATCACTTTCTGATTGAGTGAAGGAGCTTATGTTTAGTGGGAATGATTACATAAGACTCGAATAAGAGAAAGTAAAGGCCCTGTTGAATCATGAAGGTTCATAAAGCAATACTTAAGGGATAGATTTTTACCTCCTGATTATGAACAATATATATTTGAGTTTTATCAATGTTATATATAAGGGACAAGGACTATGAATGAATATACATCTTAATTTCTTCATCTAGAGGCTCATAATCAATTGTTTAAAACTAATAATCCATAAGTAGCCCGTTACTTGAGTGGATTGAAAGATAATATTCGAGACAAGATTGGGTTTCAGATGGTATTGAGCGTATAAGAGGCAAGGAACTTAGCATCAATGGCTGAATTGATGTGTAATGAAAAACCTAAGGGTGAGAATTATAGAACGATGTGGGGGTGACAATAAACAAGTAAGAACTTAACGTACAAAGTAAATACAGTCAGCCTAACCCACCAACTCGTCTATAAGCAATGCCAATGCAACCAATACCACAAGGGGAGGTAGTACAAGAGGTAACACTTCTTATTCTTTTAAAATAATTAATAATCCTTATGCATGGATTGCACCTATGAAGTGTTTCCAAAGTAATGAGCCTGGGTATAGATCTAATGAGTGCCTAAGAAGGAAACAATTAATGTGGTTGAAAAGGGATAAGAGGAAGCATTTGACGATGAGGTATTTTGTGGTCCCAAGGAAGGGGATGATGATGACTTTGATCAAAATACTAAATATACATATATTATGAGAAAGCTCATGTTATCTCTAAAGTATGATGATGATACTCAACGCCATAAGCTTTTTCGCACTCGATGTATAATGAAGAGAAAAAGATGTGATCTGATCATTGATAGTGACAACCAAGAGAACATAATCAGCCGATACATTATTCAAAGATTACGACTCTAGAAAAAAATCTAAATCCCTACTCAATTAGGTTGATCAAAGAGGTTGGAGGCATTCAAGTAGAGGAACGTTGTAAGGTACCTTTTTCGATTGGTAAATACTCTGATGAGGTATATTGTAATATTGTTGATATGGATGCATGTAGTCTTTTATTTAGTAAACCTTGGAATTATGATGTTGATACTAAGCATATGGGTAGGAAAAATACTTATCAATTAGAAAGAGAAGGTGTGTGTTATACTTTGTTACCTTTGGAATCTAATCAACCCTAAGCTTTTAAAGTGGATGGAAGAAATTTTATTGTAATGCATAGCTCTAGTACTTTTGTAAAAGAATGTAAGGATACTAGAGAGGTTTATGTAATGATTGTAAAAGGGGAGAGTATGAGTGAACATTAGAATGTAATTGAAATTTTAGAAGAGGTGTAAGATTTATTAGGTGATTTTCAAGATGTTATGGCTGAAGATACACCAAATCTGCTTCCACCTTTGCGTGATATTCAACACCATATTGTGATTCCAGGGGCTAGTATGTCAAACCTTCCACATTATTGGATGAGTCTTAAGGAGAATGAAATTTTGAGAGAGAGGGTTTAAGAACTATTGAGAAAGGGGCATATCCAAGCTAGCATGAGTCCTTGTACTGTGTCAGCTTTATTGACACCTAAGAAAGATGGGAGTTAGAGAATGAGCATTGATAGTCGAACTATCAAAAATATTACCATCAAATACAAGTTTCCAATTCCTAGACTTGATGACATGCTTGATCAATTGAATGGGTCGGTTGTTTTCACTAAAATCGATCTAAGGAGTGGATATAATCATATCAGAATCCGTCCAGAAGATGAATGGAAAATGGATTTCAAGTCAAAGTGATGGATTGTATGAGTGGTTAGTCATACCCTTTGGATTTACCAATGTTCTTAGCATTTTTATATGACTAATGAATCAAGTATTACATCCTTTCATTGTAAAATTTGTTGTCATATATTTTGATGATATTCTAATTTATAATAAGTCTATAGAGGAGCATGTTGATCATATTAGAGAGGTGCTTAATGTATTGAGAGAAAATAAACTATACGCTAATATGAAAAGTGTACTTTCATGAGAAATAGTTTATTATTCTAATGCTTTGTTGTAAGAAATGGTGGGATTAAAGTAGACGGGGAAAAAGTGAGAGCTATTAGGGAGTGGCCTACTCCTAAGAATGTAAGTGATGTAAGAAGATTTCATGGGTTAGCTACTTTCTATATAAGAGTTATCAAGCACTTTAGTTCCATCATGGAACCAATCACTAAATGTTTGAAGAAAGGCAAATTTCAATAGGGTGAAGACAAGAGCAAAGTTTTGCATTGATCAAAGAGAAGCTGTGTACTGCTCCTGTTTTGGCACTAACCAATTTTGACAAGCTATTTTAAGTTGAATGTGATGCTAGTGGAGTGGGAATAGGTGTTGTTCTATCTCAAGAGAAGAGACTAATCACTTTCCTTGGGGAAAATCTATGAGAAGCTAGAAGGGAATGGTCCACCTATAACAAAGAGTTTTATGCTATTATGAGAGCTTTGAAGGCATGGGAATATTATTTGATTGCAAAAGAATTTATTCTCTATACTAATCATCAAGCACGTAAATACTTGAGTGGTCAAAAGCAACTTTGATAAATTCCCATACAAAATTATGCATAAATATGGTCAACACAATAAGGTAGTTGATTCTTTGAGTAGGCATGTGGCCTTAATTAAATCTATTAGTGTACAATTTGTTGGCTTTGATTGCTTGAAAGATTTATATGTTGAAGATGGCGACTTTAATGAAATTTGGGATAATTGCAAGAATCAACAACCATATGAAGATTTTTATTTATAAGATGGTTTTTTCATGAAGGGCAATCGATCATGTCCTCCTTGTACATCTCTTTGTGAGAAAGTTATTTGAGATTTACATAGTGGAGGATTAGCTGGACATCTTGGGAGAGACAAGACATAGAATATGTAAAGAGGCCTTATTATTGGCCAAAGTTGAGGAAAGATGTGACTACTATTGTTTTTCAATGCTATGTTTGTCAAACATCTAAGGGAGGAACTCAAAACACTGGTGTTTACATGCCATTACCTATTCCTAATGCTATTTGGGAGGATTTATCAATAGATTTTATGTTGGGTTTGCCGAAGACTTAAAGACAAAAGGATTCTATTCTTATTGTGGTTGATAGATTCTATAAGAGGGAGCATTTTCTTCCATGTAAGAAGACCACTGATGCATCATCGATGGCTAATTTATTCTTTGAAGAAATTATTCATTTACATGGTGTGCCTAAGACAATTACTTCTAATAGGGATACTCAATTTTTGAGTCACTTTTGGATTACTTTGTGCAGGCTATTTGATTCTTCTTTAAAATTTAGTAGCACAACTTATCCACAAACTGATGGACAAACTGAGGTGGTGAATCAAACCTTGGGAAACTTAATTCGAAGTATTTGTGGTGAGACTAAAATTAAGCTTGGGTATCCTCAAGTGAATTTGAGGTCGAATTCTTCACAAGTGGAGGTGAATGATGAGGATAAGTTTTCTTAGCCGTAATAGATTAGGATACATTTCCTTGAGTTTCTTGGATTAAGTTTTTCCTTAACCTAATTGGATTAGAACTTTTATTATCTTTCTTTTATAATTAGTTTTCCTTTAACCAAGAAAGATTGGGATTATTTATTATTGTACTTTTATAATTGTAATCCTCAGTAGATTAGGATTAAGATTATATAAATCTTATAAATAGGCTACTTTAGTTCATTGTAATCACACATTCAACAATTATTCAATCATTTGCAATTTGCTAAATTCTCTCTTTGAAATTCTTTAAGTTTCTAGTTTTGAAACTTGATTTCTAAGGTTTGTTCTTATGATGATCCTTCGCATTAACATGCTATGTTAGGTTCCCTCACATGCTATGTAGAAGGTTTTACATGAATTCTTAGGCCATTTTTACATGTTTTCCATGCCCCAAGTAGCATAATCAAATAAAACTCAAACCATGGCTATAAAGACTTTAGATTCCTAAAAAGAATTGAAGTACATGCTTGAACAAACAAATTAAACTCAATTTGATAATAAAATCATGAAGAACAAGGAGCAAAAATATATGTAAATTAACAATTATCAAATATCTCCATATTTAAGTCTTTGTTTGTCATCAAGCAAAGTAAACTATAGTAAAATAAAAGAAGAATAAAACCTCCCTCTCTAGCTAATAAAAACTTAGATATAACATCATTCAAAAAGGATATTGGATTTAAAATTCTTGGTTAAAAATTAAACCCCACACATAATAGCTCCTTTTAAAAAATCTAATAGGCAAATTCACATTTCTAAATTCTAAACACCAGAATTATAAGATTGAGTACTTAATTCTAAAGCAATATAACCAAACACTCATAAGTTATAAAGTTCTTTCTCTTAGGTGCTCAACTAAACCCTTAAAAATCTTTTTAACCATTTAAAGCACTTTTTCCAACACAAATTCTTTTCAAATTTAAGGAGCCCCACTTAGTTAAAACTGTCACACAACCTTTTGACGTGAATGTAAACACTTTATGGTGTCGAACCTCAGTTACTCAACTAGTCACAAAATCAATCGACTACTAGCACTTTTCATGGTTTCAATAAATTTTGGTCTGCATAAATTGAAACTATCAGAATATTGAATAATTTTTAAAGCTCCTTTCACATTATGCACTTTTTATTTTTATTGACATGTCATTTCAAGAGAAATAGCCGAGACCCTAAGATATTATGCATTTTTTTTACTAAGTCTAGTCCATGCAACCAAAGAATTAAAATTTCTAAAAATGTAATCAAGAGTTCAAAATTTAGTCATGCAAAGAATTCCTACTTATGATTACCATGTTCAATCTTTAACTAAAACCAAGTCAATTAAAATCAACACCCAAGAATGATTGTAATAAATTTTTTTTTTTTGCACAGTTTAAGCTAAAGGGGAAATTTTCTAAACTTACTAATGCTATAATCCACTTTGTTCAAAACAAATTCATGCATCACAAATATGAGTAATTCACCATATAATCAAGCAACACACAACAGGCGGGCGGGGCTGGGGGGGGGGGGGGGGGGGGGGGGGGGGGGGGGGGGGGGGGGGGGGGGGGGGGGGGGGGGGGGGGGG
>CAOJBK015620256.1:0-10334 GCA_948294925.1 Codiaeum variegatum
AAATTAAATTTACTAAAGTAACACTTTAATAATTTAAGAATAACACTTTTACTATTTCAAAACCTCACTTTAATACTAATAACACAGATAGTTTTGCAACACCAATTTCTGGCACTTTATACAATTTTTAATATTTTCTAATATACTACAATGCTGAAAATTAATGAATAAATTATAAGTATATTTTTCTATGCTTCTTTTCTTTTCAATCCCTTTATTACTACTCAAACAAAAAAAAGTTGCATCTATATGAGTTTCTAGAGAAGTATTTAATTAAAATTTTATAAGCGGCGGATAGTAAGTATTATTTCAAGATTTTTTGCCAAAATTATTTTCAATGTCTTTTTTCAAAGATTCGTATATTTTGGGTTTCAAGGTTCAATTGTCTAAAGCTACAACCATACATTTCTAGATTTTCAATTTCAACAACCTTTACCATCGAGCTCTGTTACGACTTCAAAAATTAGTATTTTCCATTGTTAAAAATTCATTAAATACCATTAAATTTTATATTTTGATGCTGTATAAAATTAAAATTACTGAAGTAATACTTTAAGAATTTTAAAATAACACTTTTACTTTTTCAAAACCTCACTTTAATACTAACAGCACATATAGTTTTTTTTTTTGGCACTTTATACAATTTTTAATATTTTTTAATATATTACAATGCTGAAAATTAATGAATAAATTATAAGTACATGTTTTTATACTTCTTTTCTTTTCAATCCCTTTATTACTACTCAAATAAGAAGCGCTACATCTATATGAGTTCTAGAGAACCATTTAATTAAAATTTTATGAGGGGTCGATAGTAAGTATTATTTCAAGGTTTTTTTACCAAAATTATTTTCAATGTCTTTTTTCAAAGATTCGTATAATTTGGGTTTCAAGGTTTAATTGTCTAAAGCTATTGCCATACATTTCTAGATTTTCAATTTCAACAACCTTGACCATCGAGCTCTGTTACGACTTCAAAAATTGGTATTTTCCATTGTTAAAAATTCATTAAATACCATTAAATTTTATATTTTGATGCTACCTGAAATTAAAATTACTGAAGTAACACTTAATAATTTAAAAATAACACTTTTAGTTTTTTAAAACCTCAATTTAATACTGTCAGCACATGTAGTTTTGCAACACCAATTTTTGGCACTTTATACAATTTTTAATGTTTTCTAATATACTACAATGCTGAAAATTAATGAATAAATAATAAGCACATTTTTCTATATTTCTTTTCTTTTCAATCCCTTTATTACTACTCAAATAAGAAAAGTTGCATTTATATGAGTTTCTAGAGAAGCATTTAATTAAAATTTTATGAGGGGTAGATAGCAAGTATTATTTCAATGTTTTTTTGCTAAAATTATTTTTAAGGTCTTTTTTCAAAGATTTGTATATTTTGGGTTTCAAGGTTCAATTGTCTAAAGTTATAGCCATACATTTCTAAATTTTCAATTTTAATAACCTTTATCATCGTGCTATGTTATGACTTCAAGAATTGGTATTTTTTATTGTTAAAAATTCATTAAATACCATTAAATTTTACATTTTAATGCTTTCTAAAATTAAAATTACTAAAGTAACACTTTAAGAATTTAAAAACAACACTTTAACTTTTTCGAAACCTCACTTTAATACTATTAGCACATATAGTTTTGCAACACCAATTTTGGCACTTTATATAATTTTTAATGTCTTCTAATATACTACAATTTATATGATATAGGAAATGATTGACAACAACAACCAACACTACTTGTTGCATCTAATGAAGAATTCATCCTAATATGCAATGGCAAATTGAAGCCATTTAAATGACTTATTTTTGATACCATTAACGATGAATACACTTTTTATAAAAACTATGGAAAAACTTATGGATTCAATGCTAGAAAATATACGAAAAAGAAATCAGAAGATGAGACTACAATTTTCAAAATATTTGTATGCAGCAGAGAAGGAAAAATTTAACAAACAACCAACAAAGAGACAAGCATCAATAAGGAAGAAAGTTATACTAATGAGAGTAAAATAAGGAGAAAGAAGATATAAAGAATGGGTTGCAAAGCAAATTTCTCCTCAAGAACACTTATGATTCAGAATATGGATAAATGTATTTTGTTAAAATTCGGTATAAAGCACACAATTATCAATTTGCCACACCAAGTTCATTACATCATATGAAGGTAAATAGAGAACTCATTGAAGTGCATAAAAAAATTATAGTAGATTGCTTCAAAAACACCATGTTCAATTGTTAGTTCTATCAAACCATCACTTTTATATTCTCAAAACCTTACTTTAATATTTCATAAAACTTTATTCTATTGAGCACCACTTTAATATTAAAAAAAAATGAGACTTTATAATACTAACAGAACATCACTTTAACATTCTCTATCACACTTCAGTTAAAACAATAATTTAATTTTCAGTATATAAAACTTTAAATACTCTCAAAACCCCAATTTAACATTCTCAATACAACATTTTAATACTATCACTTTAGTTTAATTATCACTTTATTTTTCTTTTAAATAACAATTTAATGCTATCTAAATATTACTGTAATGTTTTCAAAACCTTACTTTAATGCATTCAGAACCTCACTACAATAATAATAAAAATCAAGCTTACTACATTTCTTTATATTCGAAAAATTCAAAAAAAAAACCCAAAAGATTCAAGCTTGCTACATTTGTTTAGATTTCTACTTCTAAACAAAAAATTATTTACATGCATTAAGAACATAAAATCAAATTATATCTGTTATAATATAATAAACATATAATTTTATCAAAACACTTAAATCTTTTTTTCAATTTCTAACTATAACAAGATATAGACAATGAATTGAAGTAGTTATCCTATTTACAAAATAGACAAACTTTTGAAAGTTGGATTGAATTTTAGTTAACTCCATCAACATTACCCTGTATTAAAAAAAATTAGGAAAAAGTACAAAAAAGTATCATGTAGTTTGACCTTTTTTTTAATTCAAGGTATGTGGTTTGTTTTGTGTCAATTTAGCTCTTGTAGTTTGCGTTGTTAGACACTTTAAGGACAAAATCGTTAACGTTGTTAAAAATGATGACGATGGCATTCTCATTTACTGACGTAGCATATTTTTTCTAACGTGGCGTATGTAAAAATGAAAGAGTGCTTACATCTTTGCCAAGCCAAAGCATTATATATATATATATATATATATATATATATATAAAAGATATTTTTGTTGTAAAAGCAAAGAAATATCTTGCATCTGTGAAGCAAAACATGAAAAAACTATGTAAGTATGAAAAAAATAACAACAAAAAAGGTATAAAAAATTACTAATATTTGACTAATTTTTTCATAGATATGTGAAAGCTTATTCTCGACATAATTATCCAAGAGCTGAATCTTTCCCTCAATATGATTGATACAATACAGTACGTAATGTTCAATTTCTTTAATACGCACTAGGATAAAAATCCAAACAAAACAGTAAAAAATTAAATCACAAAAATAATAAAATTCAACAACTAAAAATTATTTATTTAATTCCCAATTGCACTCACATTCTCAATAATAAGTTTAAGAATGTGACTAAAATATGAAGTAATCTCTTAAATCTAACTTCCCTAGGGACATATTAACTTTCAAAATAAAACAACACTTTAATGGTTTAAAAAACAAACTTTAATTTTTTTAGAACCTTAATTAAGGTTTTCCTATACCTAAGTAATAAAAATTGGAACAACATAACTAAGATAGATTAAATTATAATGCGCTCAGTTCGTTATTTAGATGATTCAAAATTTATGCAGCATCACACACTAAATAAATAACTATACAATAATTTAGGGTTATCAACATCACACTTAATGAAACAACACTTTAATTCTTTAAAAACCTCACTTTAATTTTTTCAGAACCTAACTTTGTGGTTTTCACTATTAAAACAAAAAAAAAAAAACCTTACTAACTTTTCCTTGGATATATCACAAGTAGAATTCTGGTTTAACCGATTGCCTATATAATCTTTGATTCTTGAATGCTCTTTATCCCTTTCAGAATCAAGAAGCATGTTAATAAGTGGAGAGAACCATGTAGGAAAATAGTAGAAGTCTTCAACCATCATTAACCTAAAAGACTCATTCAAATAAAGTGCCCAATCAATGATGGTAGAACACATATAAACAGTAGGTCTTAGTGTACTCAAATTTCCCCTAAACAGTTTGGTATATCGGTTGAACTTTAAAACAACATCTCCTCTACACAAAAAAAAAAGATCACAAAAAAATAATAATTAAAGAAATACAAAAAATAAAACAAATATTAACATAAATATAAAAATTACTCACCCAGACTTCCTAAGAAAAAAAATCGTAGACATCTTTCTCCAAGGCCTTCAAGTCCATAAAATCTTTCATATTATTCAACAAAAAATGAAATTGAAACATGTGATTTTCTACAGTATAAGCATCAATGGCAACATTGTCAACTGCCTTTTGAGAAGGAGTACCCACCAGAAACTTGCCTATGTCACAACCTGCATCACTTTCATTTTCCTTTTGATGTGTTAAAGAACCATCTTTAGAAAGCTCCTCTAAAACATTCTCTACCACATCATCATGAGTCTCACTCAAACCTAAGTCAAAAGAAGGGGTTGAAGAATCATTTGGAGCTTTCTTATTCTTTGTTGAATCAAGAATAGGTGAAGTAGGTTTTTTAATGTCTCATTCATTATAATACTTGGCTATTTCATTATCGATAGCCTTCAAGAATTTTTCACTTGAAAGGAATTTTTATGAATTAGTCATTTCTTAGGATTCAGAATTTGACATGTCGTTATCTTTTCCCAGCTTTGACATGTCAATAAAATGATTTTTCACATGGTAATTAACCATGGCATCCATATCTCTTTTAACAAGTTATAAAAACTACTGGAAAACTTAAAAAAAAAAAAAATCAATATAATCTACACTCAACAATTGTGTATTCTAAATAACACCTCAATATATTCTAAAACAACACTTTAAATGCCGAGCAAACAACACTTTAAGCATTAGCATGCAATTTTCCATGTACATTCTCAAACATCAAGTACCAAGTTTTTAATTTCAAAAAGTCAGCTATATTAAATATTAGGAATTTACTTGAATGAAATTTGATATAATGAATTAAAAATTTTATAGAAAAGTAAAGTAAATCTATCAATACTAATGAAGTTGGAAGAAAAACTTAAAGAAGAGATTATGATAATCATAAATAATATATCACACTCACATCGATTAAGGAACTACAAATTTCCTCATCGAATAATGCATCTGCAGGAAGTTCGAACTATATAATTCTTTTCCCTAATAACAGATAAAAAAAACAAACTTATAAGTTTATAAAAAATAAATTTGACAAAACTATACTTTTTTTTAATTATGAGAACCACACGTTAAAATTATGAAAACCAAACTTTTAAATTCTAAAAATATCACGTTAAAGTTGTGAAACAACATTTTATAATTTAACTTTTTATTTCAAGACCAACAACTAAAGGCTCCTCCTTCTCTTTCTCAAACTCTCCAATCTCAGATTCTGGATCCTCTTTAAATTCCTTAAAGCGCTTCCTATAGCTTAGAACAAACGCATGACAATATTTGATAATAACCAATTTTTTACACACTGGGTAAGTATCACTAACAAGCACCCATTTGCCAAATGATCCAGCTTTTGCTTCTTTTCTCATTCGAAAATAAAAAAATGAATCAGGCTAGTTCTGAGTCAAGGGCAAGCTAAAATGTTCAGCCTCCCCTTTCCAAGCTATACGATGAAAATATAAGATCTGAAGAAACACTACACAAGCTGCCAAAAGAGGCTGGTCGTCTTACTATCTAGGCTTTTTCCAGAATCTTTAAAATTATGAATTGACTCATACAATGTATCTAAAACAAAGGTACACCAATCATAATTTTCTATTGAACTCACATTCTCCAATGCAGTAATGCATATATAAGACACAATGAAATTATTTGTAGGAGTAAAAAAATAAGACAATGCAACTAGAATGAAAATTCTTTTGAAATCATCCGCACCAGCACTCAATCTATCTTTCAACAATTTAAAGAATAAGGAAATAGAAAGACTAGTTTGTATAGGCATATTATAAAGCTCATACCATCTCTAAAGCAAAAAAAAACTTCATCTTTTTTTTATCCACTTTGTAATTCCTTCATTTAATTTACCCTTAGGCAATAAAAAGACATCTCTAATATCACATGCAGTGACCACAAGCTCCTTATTAGAATCTACGTTGAAAACCTTACTCATAGGATCAAACTTTTCCACAAGCCAATGTGCCATAGTTGAGTCATATCTTTTTAACTGTAATTGCAAGAACCCACCAAATCCAATATAAGAAATATCTTTTACAAGAGCTTCCTTTTTCTTAATAAAAAGAGCAAGATAAAAAATCGACTTTGGTATACACATAACTATAAACTCTCTTCTATCACTTTCAAAATGATCATTAATATTTTCCTTCTTAGCTCTCTTAGAAACTTCACCAACCACCCTTTTCTTTTTAACTTCAGAAATAACAGTTCATGTATCAATAATAAATTGAAAAAAAACACCTATCTATTAATAAATAAACAAAGAAAGAAAAATATAACATTTTAAAAAAAATATAAACCACATTTTAAGAAAATAATCAATAACTTTAACCCATATCAACATATAATACTTTCTTTACTTGGTGAACATTTTTTGTTACCCTCTTTTTCTTCAACAGACAATAATTTTTTGATAGGTTCATTATCTTTAAATGAACTATCGGATCTTTTAACTCTTAAACCAAGATTAACATATTAAAAAAACAAATAAAAACCATTGTAAAAATAACAACAAAACAAAAATGCATACACAAACAACATATATAAAAGAAAAGGAAAAAAAGCACCAAAACCATATGCACTTACAAAATATAAGCTACATATACATCAAGCGTATATAAAATTAGCACACAGCTATAGCAAAAGAATCATAAAGTCATTCCTCATTACTTACTAGAAAAAGAATAATTAGATTTCACTTATATAATGCTTGTAACTTATGGTTAGATAAATGATGAAAAATGGAACCTATTAAATCTAATTTCCCTAGAGACAGATTCACTTTCAATGAAACAACACTTTAATTGTTTAAAAAACTCACTTTAATTTCTTCAGAACTGTGTGATGCTGCACAAATTTTGAATAATCTAAATAACGTTAATTTTATCTTAGTTATGGCATTCAAGTTTTATTACCAAGCTATAAGAAAACCTTAAAGTAAGGTTTTGAAGAAATTAAAGTTAGTTAATATTGGTTTGATTAAGTTTTTCAATTTCAAATGAGAGAATAAGAAAAAAACTAAATCATTTGGCAATGAGGTGTTTGATAGTGATACTTACTTAGTGTGTAAGAAAATAGGTATTATCACAGGTTGCCATGCGTTTGTTCCAAGCTATAGGAGGCATTTTGAGGACTTTAAAGAGGATCTGAATTCAAAGATTGGAGAGTTTGAGAAAGAGAAGGAGGAGCCTTCAGATGCTGGTATTAAAATAAGGTAAATTTCAAAATGTTATTTCACAACTCTAAAGTGATGTTTTTTAGAATTTAAAAGTTTGGTTTTCATAATTTTAAAGTGTGGTTCCCATAATTAAAAAAAATTTGATTTTGTCAATTTTTTTTTTTATAAATTTATAAGTTTGTTTGTTTTTAATCTTTTATTAGGAAAAAGAATTATATAGTTCGAGCTTCTTGCAAATGCGTTATCCGATGATGAAATTCATAGTTCCTTAACTGATGTGAGTGTGATATATTATTTATTATTATCTTAATTTTTTCTTTAAGTTTCTCTTCCAACTTCCTAAGTTATTGATAGAGTTGCTTTACTTTTTTTATAAAATTTTAAATTTGTTAGATCAAATTTCGGACAAGTAAATTTCTGATATTTAATATAGCTGACTTTTTGAAATTAAAAACTTGGTACTTGATGTTTGAAAATGCAGATGGGAAATTGCATGTTAATATTTAAAGTGTTGTTTGCTTAACATTTAAAGTGTTGTTTCAAAATATACTAAGGTGTTATCTAGAATATATAGTTGTTGAATGTAGATTATATTGATTTTTGTTTTTATTTATTTTGTTTTAGGTTTTTCAGTAGTTTTTTCAACTTGTTAAAAGAGATATGGCTATCATGGTTAATTACCATGTGCAAAATCTTTCTATTGACATGCCAAAGTTAGGAAAACATAAGGACATGTTAAATTTTGAATCCCAATAAATGATTGATTCACAAAAAAAATTTTCAAGTGAAGAATTATTGAAGGCTATCGATGATGTGATAGCCAAGTACTGCAATAAAAGAGACATTAAAAAACCTACTTCACCTATTCTTGATTCAATAAAGAAGAAGAAAGCTCTAAAGGATTCTTCATCCTCTTCTTTTGACTTAGGGTTGTGTGAAACTCCTGATGATGTGGTAGAGAATATTTTAGAGGAGCTTTCTAAAAGATGGTTCTTTAGCACATCAAGAGGAAAATGTAAGTGAGGAGGGCTATGACATAGGCAAGTTTCTGGTGGGTACTCCTTCTCGAAAGGCAGTTGACAATGCTGCCATTGATGCCTATATTGTAAAAAATCACAAGTTTCAATATCATTTTTGTTGAATAATATGAAAGATTTGTTGGACTTGAAGCCCTTGGAGTAAGATATCTGTGATTATATTTTTTCTTTTCTTAGGGAGTCTAGGTGAGTAATTATTGTATGTTAATATTTGTGTTGTTTTATTTTTTATATATCTTTAATATTTATTTATTTTTGTATATCTTTAATATTTTTTTCTCATATTGTTTTTATTTTTGTACAAAGGAGATGTTGTTTTAGAGTTTATCCGATACACCAACCTGTTTAGGGGAAATTTGAGTACACTAAGACCTAATGTTTATGTGTGTTCTACCATTATTGGTGCATGGGCACTTCATTTGAATGAGTCTTTTATGTTAATGATGGTTGAAGACTTCTACTATTTTTCTACTTGGTTATCTCCATTTCTTAACATGATTCTTAATTCTGAAAGTGATAAAGAGCATTCAAGAATTAATGATTATATAGGCAATTGGTTAAAGCGAAATCCTACATGTGATATATCCAAGGAAAAATTGGTAAGTTTTTTTTTTTTTAAATTTTAATAGCGAAAACCTTAAAGTTAGATTCTGAAAAAATTAAAGTGAAAAATTTAAAGCATTAAAGTGTCGTATCGTTAAATATGATGTTGATAACATTGAATTCTTGTATGATTGTTTGTTTGGTGTGTGATGCTACACAACTTTTGAGTAATCTAAATAACGAACTGAGTGCATTGTAATTTAATTTATCTTAGTTATGGTGTTCCAAGTTTTATTACTTAGGTATAGGAAAACCTTAAAGTAAGGTTCTGAAGAAATTAAAGTTTATTTTTTAAACTGTTAAAGTGCTATTTTAGTTTGAAAGTTAATATGTCCTTAGGAAAGTTAGATTTAAGAGATTACTTCATATTTTTATCATATATTAAACTTATTATTGAGAATATGAGTATAATTAGAAATTAAATAATTAATTTTTTGTTGTTGAATTTTATTATTTTTGTGATTTATTTTTTTATTATTTTGTTTAGATTTTTATCCTAGTGCATGTTAAAGAAATTGAACATTACATGTTGTTTTATTTAAATTATACCGAGGGAAAGATTCAGCTATTGGATAATTATGCCGAGAACAAGCTTTCTCAAACCTATGAAAAAATTGGTCAAATATTGGTAATTTTTTTTATACCTTTCATGTTGTTGTTGTTATTTTTTCCCAGAATTATCTAGTTTTTTCATGTTATGTTTCCCAAATGCATGATATTTCTTTATTTTTGTAACAAAGATATCCTCAAGATTTGACATTAGTAAATCATCCTATTCATGGATTTACTTATGAAAGAACTTATTTGAAGTAACATGTGATTAATAAGTCCAATGTTGATTGTGCCATTTATGTTATGGTATACTTGGAAAATTTATGTGGGAAGATGTTTGATGAGCCTAATCTGAATAATGTATGGTTTTTAATTATTATATTTTTATTTTCTCTATTATTTTTATTTTTTTTTATTTTTTTTTATTTTTTCAGATTTGTGTGAGGAAATTCTACCGTGAACAAATTTGTACAACCATGTCTTAGCCATTTGAACATTGTGAAGAAAGATCTTTTGGAAAAAAATTGTCAAATCACCTAAAAAAGTTGACAACAAAGAAGTGATTTTTTGGTTTAGGTAATT
>CAOJBK015620421.1:0-12321 GCA_948294925.1 Codiaeum variegatum
AAAAATGAATCTTATTAAATCAAATAATTGTACAAGTGATGTGCCAATGGTAACACTAAGGGTTTTAAAATTTATAATGCTCGACGGCTAGTTCTACCCTGGCTCTAGGCAAGTACACCTAATGTTTGGGTAGTATAACACTAACGAGGTCGATCCATAGAGACATTAGCTCAAACTTAAACTATTGTATAGTTCACAATTAAAGTTTGTTTTAATCTATTAAAAATTAACAACTAAAATCCTAATTATTGACAAGTTCCTAATATGATAAATTTAAGAACTTATAAGACTAAGGATTAAACAAATATGAAATAGAGCATTCACTTAGACTTCGACTCATATTTGACTATATTGAATGGATAACTAATAACTCAATAAAAACTCAAGACAATCAACAAGTGGATTTTCACACAAAAAGTAAGTTCGAATCTTTCTCAAGCAAACAAACCCTAATTCCTAAGTAAAAGTTGGAAATCTCTTCTCACAACTAATCAAGTAGGAAAAGCAATAAAAACAAGTGAAATAAAACATAAATCCTAGAAGTCTGTACTTCTATATCTAGCAAGCATAGCAAACCTAATTGATTTTATGTGTTCAAAACCTAACTTTCTGTCTCTAGCAAAGAATAGGCAACAACAATCATTAACAAGCATGCATTGAAGATGAAAAGTGCAGAAATATTAATCAAAATCAATACTTGAATAAAACCCTAAACATTCATTGAGGAAAAGAATCAATCATTCCATATAAACATCAAATACTCATCTAATCTAGGTAGATTAGTTAAGTTTAGTTCATAACAACAAGGAAAGAATAAGAAATTAAAAGAGAAAGAAAATAAACCAAGGAACCCATGATGAACCCTAGTTTAATCCTACAATTCCATTGATAATCTTGCTCAATCTTACATCTAAATGTGTTTCTCCACCTTTAATATGCTCCTTTGATCTACAAACCCTTGGTTCTTGGTGACTCTTTGGCTTTTTGGATGAACCCAAGACCTCAAACTCCAAGACACCTAATTCTAAAAATTTTGTGCTTTATATAAGTGTCAGAGTGCTGTAACGAGTGGCTCTCACGACCCGTACCATTACCCGTGATAGCCTTTTGTGCGATTTTCCCCTTTGTTGAAAAGCAAAATGCTATCATGGTCCCTATCACAGCCCATGACAGGGACCATGAGAAGCTTCAATTTCTCTGCATCTTCATTCTGTCTTCTCTCATAGGATAGCTTCTCTCTATCACGGCTCATGCCATTGGCCATGATAGCCTTCTGCCTTCCATTCTTTAGCATTCTCATGGGCTATCTCAGAAGTCATGAGGCAGCCCTAAGCCTTGATTTTTCATCCCGTTTTCATGCATTTCTTTGTCTTTCGAGCCCGAACCTTGAAATAGTTCCTCTTAGCTACAGAATTCAATTGATTACTTAGAAATAGCTGAAAACACTATAACAAACACATTAAATTCAATTTAATAAGTAAAATTCACCAAGAAATTGGGGTAAAATAATGTATAATTTGCTAATTATCAAACTCTCCCAAACTTGGACCTTTGCTTGTCCTTAAGAAAACCTAAGCACAATCAATACAATTCCCACTTTTAATTTATCAAAGACCTAAGAAAATTGAAACAACAAAAAGATTGAAAATTCACTCGCATAGACACTTGGTTTTCATGATGCTTTGATTTCATGAATAAACTAGGGACACAGTTATCGAGTTCAGAATCCATGAAGGCACGTTCTCACAACCTAGCTCTAAAGTAATTCAATCACCACATCAAGTGTCTAGTCTCAAAAACATGGCCCCATCAAGGAATTCAACCTAAGCATTCCTTGAGTCATTCAATTTGGTCTTTCTTGGAAGCCGAAAAAGTTTTTCTTTGTTTAGTGCTAAGCATCATGAGATTTTCAAATTCTTAAAGGACCCTACTTAGCTAAAATCATCACTAGTCTTTTAATGCTAAGGCAAATGCTTTATGGTGCCAACCCCCGGTTACTTAACTAGTCACGAACTTGTTTAGCCGGCTACTAGCACTATTCATGGTTTCACTTTTTAGATATCTCTTTGCCCAATACGAAACTAGTAGAATAGAAAAAAATTTTCAAAGTCCTTTTTTATTTTCTTTTTACCACTTTTCTCATTAGTACAATTCATTTTCAATTTGGTTCCATTTCCCAAGAAAACCTATAAAAAAAAACTCAAGTACTAACTCTAGTTTCCTAACCTGACTCATGCCAAGAAAAAGACCAGATAACTAAACACTTTAAAATCTAGTCATAGGAACTGTGCCAAGTAGATTCCTACTTTCGACCACTATGTTCAAAGTTTAATAAAAAAACCAAAGTGATTATGAAGACTAAAGTCTATGTGAGTGAAAAAAAATTATCCAAAATTTAAAGTCTTAAACAGATTGCAAGTGAAACTTGTATCGTGTTGTGCTTAGTCTGCCATACATGTTTCAAACATTCATGTATAATGATAGTTAAACCATCATACATGCAATAGTTTACCCCCCCTCCCAACACCCCTTCACACATACTTAAACCACACATTGTCCTTGATGTATGTAAAAATGACAAACAATAGCGGGGGAAAAAAATACTTACTTGAAACATAATGAATCCAACCATCCAAAATAATATAATATGTGCTAAGGTTGACAAATGAAGCACTACAAACAAAGGTTAGCTTGAGTTTCACATGAAAACCACAACAGAACAAGGTGAAGAATATCACAAAATAAAAATACAAGAAATTAAAACAATAAAGTAAAAGTAATAAAAATTTAAATGATTAATGGGTTTCCTTCCATTCAGCGCTTCTTTAACGTCGTATTAGTTGAACGTTATTGTTATTTGTCTTCCTCCAAGGAAGCAAAGGTGACCTTGTGTTAGATACCTCCATAAATCAAAATAAAGAAGAATACGAAAGGGTGTTGGTCCTTGCACAGTCTTCTTTCAGCAAGAAGAAATATTATTTATTCTCAATGAGATACATACCTGAGTGTGTGAGGCTGGGAACAATTAGCAAAGAATCTTACCCATTGGCATATGGTAGAGCATGCGGTTTGAGCTTCCAAGAGATCGCATATGAAATCTTCCTTCAACCCTTTTAACTCTTGGACTATCCACCCAAATGCATTTAATTTGTTTTCCAATACCTCCACAGAGTAGACTTCCTTCTCTAACGAGGATTTAAAGACCACAAGTACAGGCCAGTTACTCACTTCTCCAACAAGTAAGCATTTTTAGAAGGATGGTAGCGGTGTACAAAATGGTGTGGTAGAGTGTTCAATGGTTGGAATTTGGGTTACAGGAAGGATGGGTGTTTGGACTATGGATGGTGTATTTTTGACACTTGTTACCACTTCATCCGTGTCATAAAGCTAGCCATTCTGGTCTTCATCATCATCCCATAACCCCCAAGTGGGAGTAGTTTTTTGTTGCTCCTTCGGAATGATATTAGTACAGTTGGATAAATTATCTATTGGTGAAGGCTTTAAAGCTCCAAATTTTTCCCAACTTGAACCTATAGGTTGCGAAGAGAAGTGAATTGGTTTTCCCTAACCTTCATTTATTCTCTGAAATTTATTATTGAAATCTTCAAATGCTTTTGCGTACTTCTCTAATAATCTACGATCTTCTTGCTTATGATCCCATTCATTTTGAAAGTCATCTTGATAGATGTATTCATTTTTGTAATAATCACTTCTCGGTTGCTCCCATTCTTGATTTAGGTAGGAACTCCAATTTTTATAATAACGATCATCCTTGGAGAAATTTCCCATAAACAAAAACTAAAACAAACAAAAATGTAAAATAGAAAAAACAAACAAAAATAAATGAAAATAAACAAATGTAAAGAAAAAGACTAAATCAACAATTGTTATTATATCACTAATATTGTGTAAAAGTATCCTCAGCAACAGCGCCAAAAACTTGATGTATGTCGAGACAACACCAGGGGTTTTAAAATTTATAATGCTCGACGGCTAGTTCTACTCTTGCTCTAGGCAAGTGCACCTATCGTTTGGGTAGTATAGCCGTAACGACCTTGATCCACAGAGACATTGATGCAAGTACTAGCTCAAACTTAAACTATTGTCTAGTTCACAATTAAAGTTTTTTTTAATCTATTAAAAAATAATAATTAAAATCCTAATTACTGACTAGTTCCTAATAGGATAGATTTAAGAACTTGAAAGACTAAGGATGAAACAAATATGAAATAGAACATCCACTTAGACTTCAACTCTTATTTGACTATAATGAATGAATAACTAACAACTCAAGGCAATCAACAAGTGGATTTTCACACAGAAAGTAAGTTTGAATCTTTCTCAAGCAAATAAACCCTAATTCCTAAGTAAAAGTTGGAAATCTCTTCTCACAACTAATTAAGTAGGAAAAGCATTAAAAACAAGTGAAATAGAACATAAATCCTAGGAGTTCATACTTCTATCTATTGTAAGCATAGCAAACCTAATTGATTTTGAGTGTGCAAAACCTAACTTTCTATCTCTAGCAAAGAATAAGCAACAACAATCATCAACAAGCATGCATTGAAGATGAAAAGTGCAAAAATATTAATCAAAATCAATACTTGAATAAAACCCTAAACATTCATTGAGGAAAAGAGTCAATCAACCCATACAAACATCAAATACTCATCTGATTTAGGTAGATTAGATAAGTTTAGTTCATAACAATAAGGAAAGAATAAGAAATTAAAAGAGAAAGAAAATAAACCAAGGAAACCATGATGAACCCTAGCTTAATCCTTCAATACCATTGATAATCTTGCTCAATCTTGCATCTAAATGTGTTTCTCTACCTCTAATATGCTCCTTTGATCTGCAAATCCTTGGTTCTTGGTGACTCTTTGGCTTTTTGGACAAACCCTAGACTTCAAACTCCAAGACACTTAATTTTAAAAATTTTTGGGCTTCATATAAGTGTCAAAGTGCTATAACGGGCGGCTTTCACGGCTCATGCCATTGCCCATGATAGCCTCCTGTGCGATTTTCCCCTTTGTTGAGAAGTGGAATGCTCTCACAATCCCTATCACGGCACATGATGTGGACGTGAGAAGCTTCTATTTCTTTGCATCTTCACTCTGTCTTCTCTTACGAGCGAGCTTCTCTTTGTCACGACCCATGCCATTGGTTGTGACAGCCTTTTGCCTTCCATTCTTCAGCATTCTCACGGGCTATCTCATAGACCGTGAGGCAACCCTGGGCCTTAATTTTTTATCCTATTTTCGTGCATTTTCTTCGTCTTTTGAGCGAACCTTGAAATAGTTACGCCTAGCTCCAAAATTCAATTGATTACTTAGAAATAGCTTAAAACACTTGAACAAATATAATAAATTCAATTTAACAAGTAAAATTCACTAAGAATATAGAATAAAATAATGTATAATTTGCTAATTATCACTTATGCAATGTTTCATTAATCTCCTCCATTAAAACGTTTTATTCAAACCAAGAAACTGAGAAAGGAGACAAAAAAAGTAAGAAAAAATAAGGGAGAAACAGGGAAAAATCACTTGCAGATGGCAAGAAGGGCTGAACTATCACAATATGGAGAGAATGGGAAAAGAGCGGCTAGGGATCTCCTATTTTGAGTTGATATTAACTAAAGTTAATTTATAAAAAGCATAAGGACCACTCATGAATGGTTTTAAAAATTAACGATAATTCTACCCATTTAAAATAAATTTATAATTAGTTTAGAATTATGCTTAAACTTTAATTGGCATTTATTTGTGAACAAAATAAGTAATTGAAAATAATAATCTCATAACAAGTTAGAATATATTTCAATAAAAATTTAAATGAAAGTTAATAATTTTTTAGAATGATGCTATTTTTAGAACAATATTTATTAGTGCAAAAATAAATTTATTTAATTGATAAATGTATCCTCTTATTAGTGCATATATATTTTCATAGTACTTTATTTTTTAAATGTTCTACACTAATAAAAAAGATAATTTGATAAATGTTATATTTTTTTAAAAAAATTACATTTTCTAAAAGAATTAGAATATACCTAGAAAACACTGTAAGTTAAAAAAAAAAATTGAATCCCCATACTAGTACCTAGGATCTGTTGCACACCCAACTGTATCCTAAATAATAGAACAAATCATTTTTTTCCTCAGTTACTAGGAAGGCCTATGGTCATGTTTGTCCCTAGGCACACCATGAAGAGGTTGAATTAGTGCTTCAAAATTTTTGCAATCAAGACGAATATGAAATGTGGAATCAACAAATAAGAGAAGTAAACAAGTTTGCACAAGAATTTTATAATGGTGCGGGCATTAACGATCCTTATGTTCACTCTCCTAATTCATAGTTGGGTTTCCACTTAAAGATTTTTTGGTGAATTTCACAAAAGGCTCAATAACCCAACCTCACTCTGCCACAAAACCAAGTGTTTTGAAAGGCTAACACTTAAACCTTTCACAATTTAAGATTTAATTAGGTTATCTAAAGACCTTTATAAGAGATTTCAAGGCTATCTCACCCTACTCTTCAACATAAATGGTTGAATGAGTAATGATATACGTTATCACCCAAAAAAGATAATCAAGATTTCAATCAAAGATTTAGTTACTCAAATCTTAAACACTTAATATTGTTAGGGATTAATTAAAGAATCTAAAAACTTATATATCCTAAGGTCCATACTCATTTTTATACCCAAAGACCTCGACTAGCCATTATAGGATGGTGCCAAAAATGTCATGTTCAGTCATTGAACAAAATACCTATCAATTAATGTTTAAAAAAGTAGTAGTCATGCTCGCTACTACAAGGTTGCATGCGCGACCTTTAAAAGTTGCAATTTGACCTTCCATGTGTCACCAAGCCATTAGCGCTTCATAATAGGAGGTTTTATTAAGTACTACTTTAGTTCATAAAAAACCTTCGAATATTCATTGGTCCATATGAGCCTTTTATTATTATTGACTTTCAATAGTAGCCTCTAAGGCCGAAATTTCTCGAGTGTGTTTGCAATAAATCTTTTTACGAAATTGATTTGACCGATGAGTCTCTAAAGTTCTTTCTTGGTTGTAGGTGTAGCTGATTCAATAATAACTTTTGATTTATTTTTGTTAACCTTTTCCCTTTGCTAGTACATAAAAAATCCTAAGAAATTTTCAGCTGATACCCAAAATACGCACTTTACATGGTTAATTTTTAGCTTATACTCCCTCATCCTTTCCAAGGAGAATTCTAAATTGGCCAGATGCTACTCTTCTTGCTGTGACTTCACCATCGCATCATCAATGTATACTTTAATGAACTTTCCAAAAAAATTATGAAAAATTGCATTCATTTCCCTATAATAGATAGCCTTAGCATTCCTTATACTGAATGGATACCTGAATGCAGTTTTGTGCACATATTCCTTCGCAATCTCGATCTAGTTATATCTAAAATGTGCATCCATAAAACTTAGGATTGCATTTCTACCTGCTGAGTCTATTTAACATGTCAACTATGGGCATTGGGTATTCATCCTTTTAGTGTGTTTGTAGTTAGATTCCTAAATTAAATACATGTCCTCAATTTGCCATTCTTTTTGGTTACTCGAATGATATTGGATAGCCATTCTACAAATACTATTGGCCTTATGAATCTGACACCCACTAATTATTCAATTTCTTATTTAATTAACCCTTCAAAGTTGTCTGATATTCTCCTCATAGGCTGCTTAAAAGGCTTTTATCCATGTTTTATGAGTAGCCTATCTCAACAAGTGCCCTATTTAGCCCTAGCATTTTCTCATACTTTCATGTTAAGTAGTCTCTATATTTGTAGAGTAGTTCAATCATCTTTATTTTACACTCTGAGCTTAATTTAGAACTGATGAATATCGACCATGGGCTAGCCTCTATTCATAGATTGATCTCCTTTAAAGGATCTTGCACTTCAGTTGGTTCATTCTCCAAAATTTTCCCTGCTATCTTGATATCTTTAATTTCCAAAGCTACGTAGGAATCTTACTCATCATCTTCATATATACACTTAATCAAGAAAATGTGCTTCCACAATAAACCTTGGAGCTTCTTGATGGATTCTTTTGCCCCTTTGAAAATTTTGAGGTACCCATCATCAAATATTGTTGTTTTTTGCCATGATTTGGTCCTATTAAACAGATCATGACATTTCCTCAGTCAAAATCATTTTTTTCCAAACTTATTTTATGTTCCATAAGAGGTGAGACCATCATATTTGTCTTATAATATGTTGTATCAGTCATATGGACCTCCTGTCCAAAGCAGTTGGGATTTGCATTCATAATTGCTACATATTCTTCTCTGAAAAGAGTGAGCATCTTATGCAAGTTGAATGGAAGGAATAAATTATTGTGGATCAGATCTCATCCCAATAATAAGTTTTAGTTGACTTATGAGCTCACCACATAACACCCGAGTGGCCGAGTTTCTCTGTCGACTTTTAATTGAATAGTGATGAATCCCTCAAGTAGTGTCTTGCCCCTACAAAATCGTATAGAGAAACATGACCCTTTCTAAGTCATCACTTGTTAGACCTTATTTCTTGAGGGTTTTCAAAGATAGAATATTCACCTCTGCTCCATTATCCACCAAGATTCTATTGGCCGATATGCTATCAACCTCCCTTTTTATATAAAGTGATTGAATATGATTGGAAAAATTCCTTTGTGGTTGCTCAATAATGACTAAGGAAGGTATAATCTCATCATTCTTAGTAAAATTAGCCTATAGGATATCTCCATCCAAAGTAGTAGCCTGTCCTGGTCTGGCTTAATATTCATCAGGTAAAAATGTAACCACAGGATCTTCTAGTTTTGGAGTAGGTGTAATTACTACCATGTGGATACTAATAGCTAGGGTAGTGGGTTGGTCACACTCACCCATGTTCATTGAGCCTTTCTTTTTGATCCAAACCTCATACTCATCCCCATTTATGTTTACTAGAGCTTTTTCCTTCTCTTCTCCCTCGGCATTACTTCGAACCCACAACTTCTTACTTAGCTCGACCATTTTGTTTTCATCTTTCTAAATTCACTCATTAGCTTTCTGATCAAGCCTTTCATCCTTTATTGAAATCTTTTGTTTAGCCTTTTCATAAGCTTCTTTGTTTCTAGCTAGTCATTTTTCTTTATCTTTAGAGTTCTTCCTTTCTTTAGCATCCCAATATTGATCTTCTTTCTACCAATTCTTTTCTTGCCTGGCCTCCAATTCTTCCCTTTTCTGGGGATCATATCTTGTAGTCCGTTATAATCTCGTAGCTTATTACTGCCTTTATAATCTCCTCTTTTGGGTTTTAGTAATTCTTGCCCCTCGCTATGATGATTCGACCGGATTCTAGAAAAAAAAACAATCCCCACCTTGGTTGATGCCCTTTTTGGCTCATGGTTCACCTATTTTTTAGCTCTAAGGTGATAGGTTTGAAAGTTTTTAGCTTTCTATTGCTTGACTCGTGCTGAGACTTTAGTGCTTCAACATAGCTCTTAGGTGGATCTCTATATTACCGAGTATTTAGAAACTGGAGCATCTGATGAATTATTTTTTTTTCAAGTTGATTGAGAGAGCCTGCTTTTTCTTGGGTAAGAATGGCTTTGGGCTTGCCATTCTCCTTTTCGGCATAATCTCAAATTTTGGTTTGCAGTTAGGACATACGAGGCAGGCATCAGTTATCTCTTCAACTTCCTTGATTGGTAACTTACCCTCTGATTTATCTTCCTAATCTATTTTCTCTGTCAGCCAGAATGGAGAGCTTTGTTTCTGATATCCTAGGTTGAGTGAAGTAACAATTACCATCCAAACATTTATCATAGTTGATTTATGATTTGGTAATGGGGTTTTCTCAATAGCCAAGTTCTTATTCTTTGGGGGAAACTTCAGTTAGCCTTCCTCAATTGCCTTTTGTATTATGTGTCTGAAACTAAGATAATTGTTAGTACAATGATGACTGGAATTATGCCACTGACAATATATTTTTGGTCGATCTTCAGGGGGTGGGATGACATCTCCAACACTTAGTTCGATTTTTCCATCCTTTAGAATTACACCAAAAATTTCCTCATCCTTGGCTATATCAAAGAAATAGTCCTTTGCTATTTTGTTGGGTCTCAGTCTTCTTTTTAGCATTAGGCAAAGGTTTTGTTAAAATTTCACACTCATAGGGTTTCCTTACTTTAAGTTCAGCGATGCATATCTCCTCTACCTCATCATTTGAGTCCAAAACATCCTGAGGTGTTTCCAGTGCCACTTGATCTTTGAAATAAGACCCTCTTGATGATGCCTTCTTCTTTTCCATTTCTTTTAAGAATTTCTTGAAGATGGTGACTCGGTCAATAAGGTTATAAAAATCACAAGACCTCATTCCTTGAATCCTCTCCCTTAGAGTCATGTTCATACCACCAAAGGCAAATTCTATTAAATCCTACTCGGCTACAGCTATGGAGCATTGTCTTTAATCTCTTAAACCTTGATATGTATTTTTTAATAGACTCTTTAGGATACTGAGTTATTTTTTCTAGATCGTCCAGTATGACCAATGGTTTAGAGCAGTAGAATTCTCCAGTAAAGGCTTTTAGCATTTCATCCCAAATTTGAATGGAATTTAGCCTCAACATTGTAGACCATCTGAAGGCACTCATTGTTAAAAACAAGTTAAACAAACTTAATATCAAAAAATTATTACCCGATACCTCCCCATATTGCACAATGAACTTGTATATATGTCCATGGTACTTATATTTTCTTCTCCTGAACTCAAGGGCTTTATACGTTCATGGGAAAGGATACATATTATCCACCCACTCAAGATATAGGACTTTGTGGAATTCCCTCGGTTGACGGTGATCTGGACCTCAAATTGTTGCAATCGTCTTGCAATGTCATTATCATTCCATTGATATTTATGGTTAGCATTTTTCCTGTGGCTGAGACGGGGTATCTTCCTAGTCATCATACCCCTATGGATACAAGTCCCTATGGTTTTGTGAGGCCCTGGCCTCATGCCGAGACGCGTTCCTTGAGCCTCTCGCTTAAGGAAATCGACCACGGGGGTCGATTTGCACATCAACTCAGTTTACTCAATCTCATATGAGGAGAACCCCCTTTTGGACCCGTTAGGTGAGTCGTGTGTGTATGAGTTATCCCTTAATACTTTAGAAAAATATTTTTCTCTTAGGGTGATTAAGAAACCATTTTAACTCCATAAAAATATCAATTTTTACCAATGGAAAAAGACACAAATATCGAACTAAATGATAGATTCGGAGACTCATGATTGATACAAATTAAATATTTTTTAGAAAAAAATTATTCTTAAGGTGATTAAGAAACCATTTTAACTCCATAAAAATATCAATTTTTATCAATGGAAAAGACACAAATCCCGAACTAAATGATAGATTCGGAGACTCGTGATTGATACAAATTATATATTTTTTAGAAAAAATTTATTCTTCTAACAATTTTGGCTCAAAATCATAAGAATTTGGTTAAAAAGATTTTTATGTATGCATGACAGTTTAATATGGTGCATGTACAAAATATGAAATTTATAATGATGCATGAACAAAATATTGCATGAATGACAAAAATATGAATGATGAAAATAAAATAAATAACTGAAAATAATAAGAAAATGGGTCACTCCTTTAGCTTAAATGGTATTAGAGAGAGCACACTTCCCCAATAGCAAAATAGATGAAAGATAACCAAAAATAAAGCAAAATTCAAAATAAAATGATAAATTCAGTGAGGATCCCTCCTCTAGTCATAAGGCATAGTAAAGACGCACATTCCCCTTTAATAGGCATTAATATACATAGTAAAAAAATAGCAGGAAATACAATGGAATAATAATAATGATAATACTAAAGAAAATCAAATAGGAATAAAAAAGGGAAGATCTATTCCATTAACAATAGACATGTTCTAGATCAGGCTAATTCCTCCATTAACAATTATGTGTCAAGAAAGAATCAACTCGATTGTCGATATAATAGATAATGTAAAATAACTAAAATAGAAAATAAAAGCTATTAGAAAGAATAAACAAATAGACTAAAAATAACAAAAGACTAAAATAACAATAATAATAAAAATGAAAAAGGTTGAAAAATGATTATTTGGAGTTACAACCTGAATGGTTTGTCTGTGTATCCTGTTGAATGGAAATTGAACACCACACCTTCTCCTTTCTTATGAAGGGTTGGAGGTTGCTTTGAAAAGTGGGTTGGTGTTTGTTCAGTAGCTAACCATTTTTATTTAAAAAAAAGTTAACTAACCGATTTTAAATCATTTA